>VSMD01009769.1:0-28944 GCA_008750895.1 Mirza zaza | reverse complement strand
GAGACTGAATAACATCACAGGGCCCTTGGTTTTGTCCTCAAATTCCCTGAGCCAAGAAATCCACCAAAGCACCAGTAGGGTCTGTGCATGTCAATATCCACCACCTGGGCCAGGAGATGCCAGGATGAATGGACTCCAGAGAGCCTCTGCTCCAACTAGGCACTGGCAGGAAAGCCACGTGAAGAAGGAAGAAGGGAGGGGAGCTGCAAAGACAGAGATTTGGTGCTGAGTGTGGAAAATCACAGCAATGGCTGGTGTGA
Source organism: Mirza zaza (assembly GCA_008750895.1). Lineage (NCBI taxonomy): Eukaryota > Metazoa > Chordata > Mammalia > Primates > Cheirogaleidae > Mirza > Mirza zaza. The sequence goes on along the minus strand of VSMD01009769.1, from coordinate 28,684 downwards.
ACCAAGGCTCACTTGGGGATCAGGGCTTTACAGACATCTCATCAAATCCTCACCAACCCCTGGAGGCAAGGGCTGCACTGGCCTGATCACAGGGAAGCCATGGCTCAGAGGAATTGAGTCATTTGTCATTGGTCAGTCAGTAAATGGAAAAGGCAGCATTTGAACTTGTGTCTAAATGACTCCAAAGGCCTGGTTCTTAATCAATGCTCTGTCACTTCCCTACAAAAGCAGCCACCAGAAATGGGGCAGACTGGGCACCTACAGAGCTGAGCCCTGGTGTGTTGGAGCCCCCCACCCCCTGCCCCCCACACACAGGCAGCCTGCTGACGGCCATAGGTTAGGGGTGCTATATTCACCCAGATTTGGGGATTTAAGGAGGTGGTGGTAGTCACTCATGTACATTTCTAAATTTCCCTGAACCATCCATGGTGTAACTCCAGGAGAAAGAAGCTCTGAGGCTCTGGGAAAATGTCTTTCAAAAGGCAGGTCTCACTCGAGATCACACGATATGGCTCGAACTTCAGGTTGGGGCTAAAACAGTATCAGCAAAAGCCCAGTGCCAGTCTGGAACACTCCACAGCATGTACTCCGGTGTGGTGCATGGCAGCCCCTGGCCTGTCTGCCAAGGGCATCTGGGCCCTGGCCCACAGCCTCCATGGAGGCCCTGGGAACTGCCTTGGAGGGTGCACCCACCTCTTCACAGGCAAGTCCATCTGGGATAAGGGCACAGGGAGCTTGGGGATCTCCCAGTTGTGTAAGAACACCCCCAAGTAAAGCAACAAGTCTGCTGAAGCCAGAGGCACTTCAGGCTAGGCCCACCCCTCCCACACCTGGCAATCATCCTGCCTGCAGCAGCCCCAACATGGAGTTGCCACTATTGCAGCAGACTCTGCTCAAGCTCTTGCCAGTCTTCCAGACAGTGGGTGAACCCTTCTATCACCAGACCATGCACAGTGAGGCCACACCCAGATTCTCCAGAAGGAAATGAGGGGACAATGTAGCTAGCCATGCAAAATATGCAGCAAGAGTATTCTAAGAAGAGCGAAGAACATGTACAAAGGCCCTGGGGTGTGACCAGATGTGGCAACCCCAGGGACCAGCAAAGAGGCCAGGCTGGCTGGAGCCAAGGGGGCAGGAGGGAACCTGTGAGAGGTGAGGGGGGAGTGCAGAGCTGACCAGAGAGAGCCACAGGACCACGGACAAAAATTTGGATTTTAGTCTAGCTGCAATAGGAGCCACTGGAGCATGCTAAGGAGGGAAGTATTAGGATCTAGTGCATGTATTTAAAGAATCATTCTGGCACTGAGTGGAGGATGGATTGCCAGAGACTCAGCAGAGGGCTCTGCAGTCAAGGTGGAAAGTAGTGGGTGGGCTTGAGTTATATTTTGGGGTTAGAGCTGCTCCGATTGGCAGAGTGATTAAATGAGGAAGAGCAGGAAAGGCAGAAATTCAGGATGACTCATTGGTTTTTAGAGGAAATGGATGGATGGGTGGATGGATGGAGAAGATTTGGAAGGAATACGTTTGGTGGGGATTTAGAAAGAGCTCAGGTTCACATGTATTAAGTTTGGGAGGACAGATGGACACCCAGAAGGAGATGATAGGTGCTGGATACAGGAATCTAGGGTTTAAGAGAGAGGTCAGAGTTGGAGATATGATAAATTGGGATGTTATCAGCATAGAGGTGGCATTTGGTACCTAATGTGCCTGATGGGTCAGGCACCAAGAACAAATGCCATCCCTGTCCTCACATAATTTATTGTGTGATTAAGATCTCTGTGTTACAGATGAGGAGACTGTGCCTTGAATAGATGAGGTAATTTGACTCGGCAGAGCCCACAGGTGACCAAGGCTGCCTGCCGAGGTTCTGACCACTGAGTTTTCTGTCTTCATCCCCTTCACTGATGGTAGAGAGTGGTGACTTCTGAGTGTCTCATACAGCACCTGGAACCTACAAATGCTCCATGGATATCTGTGGATATCTCAGTTAACATCTCGATTAACTGCATTAATCCCTGGGTATGGAGAAGGGTCACTTAGGACCTCCCTATCTGTCCCTCAATGGGGCTGGCTCAGTTGGAGGGAGAAGAGATTTTCATACCAGATTCTACAGTCATGGGTTAAGGTAGGGAGGAGGTGGAACTTCCCTTCAATCAGAGGTCCCCCTGCAGGGGCTTATGCAGGAGCAGTAGCTGCTGAACTGAGGCCAGGAACCCCAGAAAACATGTGGCTTGCTACAATTTATTTTAAAAACTCATTTCTTGGGAAGGGGACCATGGGTAGATGGGCTGCCAAGGAGTCTTCCCTAGAGGGCACCTTCAGAGACAACCCCACACCCAAGCCTGGAGCTCGGACAGAGTCATCAACTCTACCACTCTGTCTCCGTTAACGATCCAGCAAGACGCGAGCATCCCGGGGCTTTTGTGCAGACAGTAGGACAAAAACACATGGTGAAATTCAGAGCCCATCAATCTCATGGAGTCCACGGCCTGAGGAATCTTCTCCAGATACGCCCATGATCAGACCTCCAGGACGATAAAAGTAACGCTCCGTCCCCCGAAGGGAGCTGGTGAGCCTAGGGTCACAGTCACTGGAGAGAAAGACCTAGACTGACATAGTCACCACACAAAACCCTTTCTCTCTCCCCTTCCTGCTTTTCCTTCTCCCTTGCCCCTGTTCTCCCCTTCCTCCCTTCCTTTCTCTTTCCCTGTTTCCTTCTATCCTTCCTTTCCTCTATCCCAGAATCCCAGCCCATCTGCGGAGGGTGAGCAGCCACTCATCTCATCCGCATTGACTCCTGTCTCTGCTGCCCCGGACCTGGCGCTTTCCTGATGGTTTCAATTTTCTGCTCTCTGCGTCCCTGTTTTATGGCAGTTGCATTAAAAGTGGGAACATATCACTTTGTTCTCTTTTGTATAAAAACTCCTTCTCACTTGTGTGTGCTCTCAGCGCTGCCTTCCTCTTGGTCTGAGGCTCATGATTTCGTAGTAATAACGCTCTGTTTATACTTGCCATAAATGTCAGGCCCAAATAATATACTGCAATCGTATCTTATCCTGCAACACAGGGATTTATGTAGAGCTACAAGTGCAGAGCTAAAAGGCTTCCCAAATGACTCTTGCTCCTCAAAGGCCCTCTGACTGGTCTCACCCTGACCGGACAGGTAGACAAAAGGGGCCAATGCCCTGGACAGAAAACAGAATGTGCTTCTCCAGTCTCCATGTCTGAGTTCATCACCCCATGAGTCCTGCCTCCTGGGGAAGCTGGGCTCAGGGCACAGCCACGGTCAGAACCCTGTGTGTGCTCAGTTGTTGGCCTCAGGTCCCTGCTGCTGTTTCTGTGAAAGGAGGACTTTCCTGGATGATAAGACTTGCTCCCTCCTTGGCCAGTGACCTGCAAGTCCTGGGAGGTGCCATGGCCCTTTATAACAGAGCAGGCTCATCTATCCAGTCTGCACTTGGGCTGGGTCAGGAGCCTGGAGGCATTTCAGGCCATTTCCGCTCAAACTCCCACCTGGCTGTTTCTAGCTCCCAAGTGCCTGGTGCTGCTCTAAGATTAGAAGGTGGAACAGTTCACCAGTGCTGCAGAGCCCCCAAATGAAAGTAATTCCTCAGACCTCAGGATCCATGCCTGGCGAAAACATGGAGCCAATTGGATTCTCTCCTTGTGGAAATGCTAACGTGGGCAGGTGGCCCTGTATGGGTCAAGTCCTGGGGGTCACACTGCCCAGCCCCCATCATTCTCAGGTTTCTTATGAGCCTGAGGTCTGCCACCACCAAAATGCTGAAGAGGGACCTCAGAGAGGCAGAGGAATGCCCCTTTGGGAAGCCCCAGCAGCTTGGGCCATACGTGGGGACCCCACGCTGCAAGGCAGAGTCATATCTATAACTAGCAGCGCTCCCTCCTCTTTACCCTGAGGGAGTAAAAAGGCCCCGGCAGAAGCTGGAGGGATGGAGACCTAAATCCAGGAAGTAATCTCCTGTGTAGAACACGTGTGTGTTGCACACACAAGTCCCCAGATGTTCGTATACGTATGCCCACACATCCTTATGACGTCCTTTATTTAAAAACACCCCACGATTGTATACCAACAGTTTAATGTGAAGTCAGTTAGAAGTCCTAAGAGATAGATTTTGGCTCAGTATAAAAAAAGTGAAATTTTCTAACAGATCTTCCCAGAAAAGGAACAAGCTGCACAAGCAACTCATCACAGGAGGTTTTCAAAGGCCAGACAGCTGCTTCCACCAGTGATGGCACAGAGCCAAAGAGACTACACTTTTTCCACCTTAAATTCTTTCTGGACTAGAGAGGGCAAAATTAATAAAATTAAAGCTAACACTCAGGTCTCATCCGAGTCTGCGATGGTGGGATTGTGTCCCCAGGGAGGGGGGGAGCTCGGGTACCTGGAGGGTCTCAGAGACCATCTGCAAAGCAGCATCTCCATGCAGTTCCTTCTCCTGAGCACCCCCACTGGGCTCTAGGACATGGAACGAGTCTGGCACCCACCGTTCCTGCCGATGCGGGGTGCTCAGTATGGGGGATGCAGGTGGGAGATGTGGGGGTGGATGCTGGGATAGAGGGGAGAGCAGGGGGCACATGGGAGAAAGCACTCCTTCCAGGGAGCTGGGTCAGGGTCTCACAAAGAGATCCAAGACCATCCAGAGATCCATGGGTGAGACACTGGGAAAGGTGTCCCCTGCTCCTTGCACTGAAGTTAGACCCTAGTATGGGCCCAAGCTGAGACCCCACCCCACTTCCCTTCAAGCAGAGGGTCCCCTTGCACTCACAGGGGCTTACACAGGGGTGGGAGCTGCTGGGCTGAGGTACAGGGCTTACCAGGGCTTTCCTTAAACATGAGGTCTAGACACGTCTCACTTTAGTACTGTTATGGGGTATTGAAGTTCTAACCACCCGTGCCTACAAATGTGACCTTATTTGGATATCAGGTCTTTGCTGATGAGCAAGTTAAAATGAATTCATTAGAGTGGGCCCTAATCCAACACGGCTATCCTTATAAAAAAGGGAAATGTGTACACAGAGACAGACATGCACAGAGGGAGGATGACATGAAGACACAGAAAGAAGACAGCCATGTACATGGCAGGGAATGTCTGAGGCTCCCAGAGCTGGGAGAGGAGCATGGAACAGATTCTCCCCACAGTCTTGGCAGGAACCAGCCTTGCCAACAGTCTGATGACAGACTTTTAGCCTCTGGAATTGTGTGACAATAAATTTCTGTTGTTTGAGCCACCCAGTATATAGTCATTTGCTACGGTAGCCCCAGGAAACTAAAACAAGTACCAGCATCACAAGCAAACCAGCCTGATTCTGTCAACACTGTTTAGTTTGCAGAAAGAGAAACTGAGGCAGCCCAGGCAGTATGAAGGCTTTGTCCCAAGTTACTCATGATGATTTAGTGATGAGTGAGTGGCATGGGCTTTGGAATCAAAACTACCTGGGTTCAAATCCTACTGCACCACTTACCTCTATGGACCTTGAACATTACTTAACCCTTCTGAATTAAAAAACTGGGATGATAATAGCATGTCCTTCATGGGAACACTGTGTGGACTATGAAGGAATGTATGTAAAGCTATAGTATGGCACCTGGCACATAATAGTTGGCCAGTCTTTCAAATTAAAGAAGAATAAATCTGATCTGGCACCCAGACAGTGCCTGACACAAAGCAGGACACCCGACATCCATTGGAGCCCCGGTGAGGTGGCCTCGCTGCACTGCTAGGGGTTGGAGACGTTGCTTATGGCCCATCTGACTCTCTCCAAGCAGGACCATGACCAGCTCCACCCATGGAGGAGGAGGGACCATGTGATGTAGTGCCCATGCCAGAATACCTTTGAGACAGGCGGGGGTGCAGTGACCAATCATGTGGGCCCTCTAGATGCAGCTGGGAAGGTTGGCTCCCCTAGACAAGGCAGTTCTGTGGAGAATTATGCTTGCCCGGGAAAGGCTGCTTCTGGGCCTGCGAGAATTGGTGTTACGGGCTCAGTTGTGTCCCCACAAAATGTATGTGTTGAAGTCCTAACCTCAGCACTTCAGAGTGTGACTGTGTTTGGAGACATGTTCTTTAGAGAGGTGATTAAGGTAAAATGAGGTGATTTGGGTGGGTCCTAATCCAAGCTGACTGGTATCCTTCTAAGAAGAGGAGATTGGGCCATAGGTATGCACAGACCATGCGCAGACATAGGGGAAGACTGTCTGCAAACCCAGAAGAGATGCCTCAGGAGAGCCGCTCCTGCCGGCACCTTGATCCCACTCTTCCGTCCTCCAAAATTGTGAGGAAACACATGTGTCAGTAAGCTTACCAGTCTGTGGCACTCTAGGGCAGCCACAGCAAGTGATACAGTGTGGCGGCTTGACAGAGGGCTCACGCCAGTGCTAGACGGGTCTGGGGATGGAGAGGGACAAGCAGACAGGCAGAGTGCGTTTTCCTCTTAGATCCCCAGATAGAGGCTGGGGGGCGGGGGGGGGGGGGGGGGGACATCAGGCCTGGCGCTCGTCAGGCAGTAATTAACGGCGGCGGGAGAGTCCTCTCATCGGATGCTTTGAGATAGTGCACAAGTCTCCATTTTGCTGACTTTGGAGAAAAGAATGGCAATAAATAAATGTAAAGCACACTGGCAATGGTGTGAAATGATGCTTCATCTAATTATCACTCTTCCGCGGTGTCGTTAACATGCACTCGAGGAGAATGGTAATGACTTCTACGTTTATGTCACAGCTCGGATTTGCCGTCTTAAGCCCACAGCACAGGGAGCAGTATTCCCTGGGATGGAATCTCTCGCAGACAAAGGGCAGAATTATAAAACTAGGTAAGAAGAAATGACTCGCTGCTGCTGAATCGAAAGCAGCACAGTGGTCGCACACAGGATTGCAGGAAACTCACAGACCCGGAGGTCGGGGAAACGAGGAGTGGAGACTCTGCTAGGCACCTGAGGGGTGCTGCTGGAAACTCCTTCCTTAATCACAGATGTCCTTCTCAGTCTAATGAGGGTCACGATACAGTGAACATGGGCGGCTTCATTTTTCTTTGGTGCTTAATGGACTGTGGCATCCCCGAAACTTGCCATTCTGAACCTAAGGGGAGAATAGAATCTAAGGGTGGATTGAAGCTGGAACACCCCCTGCGGTGGCTTTTTCTCCAGGTTCCTATTATCTGTTTCTCTCTCCTCTCAAACTGGAATAAAACGGAAAGTACTTCTGGTAACTGACAATTTGACAACTCCACTTATTTGGGTCCCAGCCCTGGCAGTTCTCCTGCAGGGACCATGCTGTCTCCCTGTGTCCTTGAAGGCATCCTAACTTCTACCCGGTTTCTGCCACATTCCCTCGGAACCTATGAGCGTGACCTTATTTGGAAATAAGGTCTTTGTGGATGTCATTAAGGATCGAGATGAGATCACACTGGCTTAGGGTGGCCCTGACTCCAGTGAGAATGTCCTTACAAGAGACAGAGACAGAGAGAGGAACACCAGTGTGCGAAGACGAAGGCAAGATTGGGGTGATGCCTAAATGTCAAGGAACGCCAAGGATTGCTGGCAGCCACCAGCAGCTGGAGAGAGGGCCAGGACAGAGTCTCCCTCAGAGCTTCCAGAAGGAAGCAACGCAGCTGACACCTTGCTTTTGGACTTCTACTCTCCAGAGTCACAAGAGAATGAATCTCCAATGTTTTAAACCACCCAGCTTGTGGTAATTTGTTATAGAAAACAATATAGATGATCTGAGCAAGTCTTAGCTTCTTGCAACCAAAAGAAAACGTTTAAAAATCAAAACCAAAGGCTGTGACCCAGGGGCTTGGTGTGTCCAGGCTCTGGATCCACCGGGGCACCAATCCCTTCTGTGGCCTTGGGCTGGTCACCCCCTCTCTGGAGAGAGCCGGGCTGAGCCCACAAGCCCCTTCCAGATGGAACAGTCTAGGCCTCACTGTAGATTCCTACAGAAAAGGTGAAATGAGGACAGGCCAGGGAGGTAGGGCCCAAATCTTAAACTTTCTGAGAACCATCCGCTCTTCTCCTCCCTGAGGAATGATGCACAGCATCGGAGAGGAGGTCGTGAGTATGTCCTGCCGTAAATAGCTCAGAACCGTTTTGCCATCTATGGCTCCCAGAGTCTGTAGAGGAGAGTGTGGATCTTTCAGAGGCTGTCCCCAAACAGCTGAGCTGGATAGGATGGGTCACCCTGCAGAGCCAGAGGATGAGCATGTCAGTGCTGTCTGCCAGGTGCACTTTGCACGTCACTCGGTAATAGGTGATGAGTGTGGCCGGTACACTTTGTTCTCACTGCAAGGTTCAGACCCAGAGGACACCCAAGAAACCCAGGGGTAGGGAGCCTGGACTCCTAGGATGAATGGGTCTGGGTCTTTGCCAGAGGTGCCACCTGCCTCCAGACCTGGCAGGTGGGGAAAGCCCAAACACCACCTTCAGATGTCAGGAGCTCTGAGAAGGCCATCCTCTGCCAGGCTCCAGGGGGGTGGAAGGGTGACCGTCATCCCAGAAGTGAATCCACCTCCATTCCAGAGGCCTGAGCTTAACCTCCTACTCTCTTCCCTGCAAATTCCATTTTAGAAATACTTTAGCTTTTCAAAACAAGACTGGATTGGTATAATCCCTAACGGAAGAAATCTTATTGGCTGAGAACATGTTTTCACACCAGCCCAGGTAACACCTCCTAGGCTGACCTGGTGATTTTAAACTATGTGGAGGTAGATTAAGATCTTTTAAATCATTTAAGAAGCAAGCCCTCATGTGCTCGCATTTTGGGCTAATTCTGGAGCCTGCCTGGCTCCAGTTCCACACCTGCAGCAAGAGGCAGCTCGGAGCCATCAAATAGCAACCTCTACCATAGACTCTGAGACAACTAAAAAGAGGTGGCTTTGAGGGACTTTCCAGGCCACTGAGTACTCCCTCCATTCTAAAGAGAAGTAACCTGAGGATCAGAGAGGGACAGAAACCTGTCCAAGGTCACACAGCAAAGCATTGGTGAAACTGGGACCAGAACCCAGGACTCCAGGGCTCTTTCTTCTTCTCAGTTCACAGCTTACAGGAAAATATGTTCTGACCCTTGGATAAGATGGACTAACTCTTCCCAGGGGCTTTCAAACCCTCACATTAACCTTACTAAATGCAAGCCCCCCACCAATGCAACCAGCCCTCCTTCAGCTTAACTCTGGAATGCAGGATGCCTCCCTGTACCCCAAAACACCTCCTCACGATCCAGCACTCCTGACATTTCTCAGAGTCCCAGGGAGCTCTCTCCCTTCATCTTTCCAGAGATGCAGTGAGATTCTTCCCATGTGTTTGGGGCAGGAAGGCAGGTAGGTCAGTGACAATATTTTAGCCAGAGTGACTAAAGCCATTGCTTTCAAAGTCAGCCTAGTGACTCCCAGGCATTCGCACTGATCATGTGTCGGGCCCTGGACATCAGGACTAGATGTAACCTTCCCTGCCGGCCTGTACAGGGTTGGCATAGGTGTGGGCTCAAGCATCCAGTGCTTCCCGGGATTGGAACACCCAAGAGTCAGAGATGTGGAAAGTGATCCCAGGGTCTAAGAACAACCTTCCTGTGGATATGACAAGGTCTCACCCAAATCATTCTTAATGGCTCCTGAGTACAAATAAAAGGGCTATTGGGATGAGCCCACCATGGTGGATGTGCCAGAGGTACAGGCAGATCACAGGGAGGGAACTGGGAATACTGGTTGTCCTCAAACGGATTAAATAATAACAACAACAACAAATGAAATCAACTTCAGATAGATTCATAATTCAAACATTAACATCAAACTTTAATACTTTTAGAAAAAATGTGCTGAGTATCTTTCTGACATTGAGATAGAGAAGCCTGTAAAATAAAATATAGAAAAATTTGACTATATTAAAAATAGAACCATTCATCAAAAGATACCTTAAAGAAACCGAAAAGCTACAGACTGAAAAAGAAAAGATATTTGTAGCATATAAAAGGAAGGATCAGTATCAAGAAAACATAAAGAATTTCACAGTAAGAAAGAGACAAACAACCAGATAGGAAAACATTCAAGTAGAAAAACGGAGAAGGTGGCCAAGGCCCGCAGGAAACAGTGCCTGCCTCACTCACGGTCAGGGAAATACAAATGACCAGGGCCAGATCTCCCTTTTTCCCCCACTCAACTGACAGCAGTCAGAGAGTCTGACATGTGCAGGAGGCAGGGATCTTAGAAATCACTCATGCATGGTTGGTCGGACTATAAACTGGCGACCACTTTGGAAAACAACATGAGTTAACTTATAAAGATGAATTCTCACGTGTCTTATGGAACCCAGTAAAGATAATTGTTTTTGCTACACCTCCTACCAAGAGGTAAAAGCCAGTTCCCCTGCCCTAGAATCTAGGCTGGCCTGGGGCACGTGTTTCACCAACAAAGTGTGATGGGAGTGACATTCTGAGACTTCTAGGTTGGACAATAAGACACCTTATAGCTTCTACCAGGTGTCTTGGAAAACTCACTCTGGGAGCCTGGAGCTGCTATGCTGGGAGAGACTCCGTGAAGAAGCCCGTGTGGAGAGGTCTTAGATACCAGGGGGAGGTAGAGAGGCCAGTAGTCCAGCCCCCAGCCATGCAAGTCATGCCAGCTGAGGTCCCGGATATAGCAAAGAAGAGTCATCCCCTCTGAGACTGCCAGCAACACTTATGACTGTGGTTGTGTGGGGTCGTTTGTTTCACAGCAGTAGGGAACCCAATTGCCCTACATGTGCACTCCTAGGAGACACACAGACACAGAGACCTATTCTGGGCAGTGCTGTTCATAACAACAGAAAGCTAGAAACAACTTAATGCCCACAGGCAGGAGAAAAGTGAAGAGAATTGTGGTAGACGCCCACGGTGGAATATTACACAGCTGTGAAAATGAATGAACTGTAGCTACATGCCAACAACACAAATGAGTCTCGGGGCATCATGCTGAATGTCAAAAGCTAATCCAAGAAGACCACATAGGGTATAAGACATTTGTAATAAAGTGTAAAAACAGGCAAAACCAAGTAACATACTATTTAGGGACACAGTATGAGTGGTAAGACTGAAACAATAGGTGAGGGGATAGAGCACAAGTTCAGGATCATGATTAACTCTGGGAGCTGGGAGGGCAAGGGGGGGATGAGACAGGCCTCAGACAGGAGCAGCTGATTGGAAACGCTCTAGTTCGTGGATCAGCCACAGGGTCCAGGCATTCTTTGTTATAATACTTAAATACTCTAAAGTAAACGATAATAGTATGTCACAAACGAAAAACTATAATTAATCTAATTACTCTAATTCCTCTTTTGTTTTGAAAACAAACCCCTGACTGGACAGATAAGCGAGGCTCCAGCCCTACATGGCCACAAGAGGGTGGCCAAGACGGCCAGGTAGGGCCTCTGGCTTTGGACGGTAAACCGGATGCTGGCGTCCATCCTCCCGCACGCCCTGCACCCAGAAACCCAGGAGAGCTGGGGCACAGGAAACCCCCACCACAGAAGGCAAACTCTCCCTACATGTCCCCAAGCCACTTGGAGTCACTGAGCCTTGTGTTTTATTTCACAATTGTGTGCCTACCACTTAACACAAAAGATATTACTTATAAAAGATGATTCCTGAAAGGAAAGTTTGGGGTTTTATTATACCTCTGGGCTAGATTGGACTATCTTTGAAGAAATAAGGTTGTACCCTTTTCATTTCCTATCCACAGGACAATATTTTAGCAGCGCACGGGGTCAGGGAGAAGGCATGAGGGCCAGCGCTGTGCGATGTGCGGCCGCAGAACCAGCACCCACAGAGCGAGGAGGGCACGTGTCTTGGGCCTTAATAGGAGCAAGGAGACCTGCGTCTGATTGATGGTTGTAGGGAAAGTGGGAAATGGCTCTCGAAGGACAGGCGTGGAGTTGCAGAAAACAGGCGGGGAGGTGGACACTCTGCCCACTGCCCAACCAGGGCCCTTGGCTCTGGAGTGGCTCTGTCTTCAGCTACCTGAGTTTCTGGTCACAGCTCTCCGGTGCCCTGCTGGGAGACTTGGAAAAGGCCTCCCATTCTCTTCCCTCTTCCCCCTTATTTTCAATATTAGGTTTGAATTACTTGCTTCCTATTGTGGCTCCAGCCCTGTGTTCTGGGATTCTAGATGGTATAGGATTTTAAGAAATTTGGACCATTCTTCAAGGACTACCATCAGCACCCTGTCATGACCATGGGATCGCTTCTTCACATCCTAGACCCCTGAGCCCTCCGGCCCACCTCTGCCCCATAGCCCCAACCTGACTCCCCCAGGCACAGCCTCAACAGGTTACAAATTGATTCCCATACAAGCAACTGTTTAGCAGGGAAAGGATTTGAATCCTGCTGTCCTGCCCCGGAGATGGCTACCAGGGCAGTCCTGAAGCTGCACAAGGAGGTGCCAGCTGGGGTGAGGAGGTTGGGAGAGGGGGCTGCCTCCCACCCCAGTAAGCCCAGAGGACCCTGGGCTCTGCCCACGTATTGCTGCCTCTGGACAGGCCGTGGAGCCTGGTGCTCTTCTGAGGTCACCTGGCTGCAATGTTCCACTCTGTACCCTTGACCATCTGAGACCTGGGACACTTCCAGAGGCAGCCCCTGTGGGCAGACTTAGAAGATTCCACACCCATTTTTTCTGATGAAGAAACTGCTGAATGCCTCAGTTTCCTCCTGTGCAGAATAGAGTTGCTGATGGCCCCTATCTCCCAGGGTTACTGTGAAGGTTCACTGAGGTGTTGCACGCAAAGCGGCTCCCAGAGCAGAACAAGCCAGCAGGCAGGGCCAGGCTCACAGTCACGGTTATCCATGCTAGTATCTGCTCTTGTGCATGAGGGACCCTGGTGGGAGGAAGCAAAGGCCACACAGCTTGGCCTGCCTCTGTTCGCCCTTGTAGTTCCCCCGGAGGCCAGCCCTGGATCCCTTCTGAAATTTAATCCTCACTTATCCTGTGGATGCTGAGACAGTCACGATTTCGGGTCTGTGCAGAGAGAAATCACTGGACCCCGGCCAAACTGTTGGGCCCAGGCTGTCTGAAGGTAACACACACACAGATGATGTTTACAACAGAACAATCATGCAGAAATTAGGCTGGTGGCAGCCACGGGAAGCCCAGGCTGGCTGGGGTCGCCACCACCCCTGGCTGAGCAAATGCCAGCTGGGGCTGCTGTCACTGTCATTTGCAAGGGTGCCAGCTCCGAACTGGGCAACGGCTCAATTCAAAGCTCTAACAAGAGAACTCACCTCATCCTTCCTTACCAAAAACAATCCCCCATCTACTTTGTTTGCTCCTAGATATCAAAGAGAGTGAAAACACTTTTGTTTCATTGGACATGATGACAGCTGCACCCACCTCCTGGAGGGTGCCCCGTTTTGCTCAGGAGACATAGGCTGGTCACCTGCTTCTGTAGGTGGGAAGAGATAGGTGTCTCTGCTTCTCTTCCTCATGGCCCTTTCGCCCCCCCAAACATGCCTCCACATGGTCCCCACACCCCTGGGAACCAGCCCTCTTTCCAACTCTTTCTACTGGGAAGCTGCGGGCCCTGTACAGCTGAAAGGTAGCTCCACACACAGCAGCCATGATCCAGAGTGCAGGGTACAAGCTGCCCAGTATCCTACAGGGACAATTTGACCTCAGAGACCCTTTGTGATTAAAGAACCAGTGTCTCCAGGGAGTATGGTAGACTGCCCGCAAGGCTGAGTACCAGCTTGGCCTAAGAAGGAAGAGCTTCCAACATGAAAAGCACTCTGGCCAGCTGTCCAGGCCACTTCCTACATGTCTTTTTACTATGGCATTCACTGCAGTGGTTTTAGGTCTATGTATAGGTTTGATCATGGTGTGAGCTCCTCGAGAGCTGAGACTGTGTCCTGGCCTCCACCAAATTCCTGTGGCCTAATTTATAGTTTAGCACAGAGCAGGTCATGAGGACAAATGTGTGAATGAGGCAGTGCATGGATGGATGGGTGGGTGGATAGATGGATGGATGAATGGATGGAAGGAAGGAAGGAAGGGAGGGAGGGAGGGAGGAGGGAAGGAGGGAGCAAGGGAGGAAGGGAGGAAGGAAGGAAGGAAAAATAAGGAAGGCAGACTAGGTAGAAGGATGGCTTATAGCACATTAGCTGCCCATGGGAGAAAGCAGCCATCCAGGAAAGGGCTACTTCCTGGACCCTCCCAACCTTGGCCTCTCTGCAGAGACAGGTCTGTGTGTGCCAGGGCTGCTCCTTGGGCAGATCTGGCCTGATGGAGCACTTCCCATGCCTTCTCCTGGACGCTGGACGTGAGCATGGGGGGAGGCAGGAAGTATCAAGCCTCCTTCCAGTCCCCTTCCTCCAGGGAGTCTTTCCAGAGAAAACGACAAGCAGACTGAGGATTGGCAAACTACAACTGTGGCCAAATCCAGCCCGATGCCTGCATTTGTAAATAAAATTTTATGGGAACACAGCCGCATCCATTTGTTTACATATTGTCTATGGCTGCTTTTGTGCTATAACAGCAAAGTTGAGTAGTTGCGACACAGACCATATGGCCAGCAAAATCTAAAATATTTACTAACAGGTCCTTATGGAAAAAGTTTGCTGGTTCCTAGGAGAGAGTGTTGTCAGGGGCCCTGTCATCGGCCATGGGGCCTGGGTCAGGCCCTGAAGGTCTGTTTCTCACCAGGTAAGCTGGAGAAAAGTTAGAACATAAGGATGCCTAGAATAGAACAGAGTGAGACGATCCACGTGAAGGTGCTCTGGCAGGGAGGGGAAAGCTCATAATGGCCACGTGAGCAGGACAGTGGGGAGGGGCTGGCCTGGGTGTGCATCTCAGATCTGCCACCTCTTTGAGACTCCTCTGTAAAATGATGACAGTAATTCCTACCCAATTTCACTTCTTGGAGAGGGCTTCCCTGATCGCTATAACTGAAACAGTCCCCCCATCCTTGCTCCATCATTATTTTCTTTAAATAGCTTTATCGAGATATAGTTCACATACCATACCATTTTCCCATTTAAAGCATACAATTGAATGGTTTTTAGTATATTCACAGAGTTGTGCAATTATCACCATAATGAATTTTAGAATATTTTACAATTATTTTTAAGTTATTTTTAAAAATATACACAACATAAAATTCACCATTTTAACCGTTGTTAAGTATCCCCTTCAGGGGCAATGAGCACAACCACATTGCCATGCAATCGTCCTCCCCACAGTGCTCCATTCTTTCGCCCGACTTTATTTTTTTTTCATGGCACATGCATCTACTTAAAAATTGCTGATGTTTTAGTTGCTGACTGAATATCTTTCCCATGTAAACTCCATGCGGGCAGGACTTTGTCTTGTCCTATTTATCCCTAACACTTGGCAGGTGCTCAGTGAATATTTGAATAAGTGAATGAAAGATGAGTTGATGTGCTGAGTTCATTCTTATGCCCATGGCGGACTTTACAGAAAGGCTTAGCCATGCTCCTGGTGCACAGTCTGTGCACAGTTAAAGGTAACAGGGCCAAACCCAACAGAATCGGACCCTTGTTCCTCCTCACCCAGCGTGACTCTGTAGGTAGCATTGCCATTTGTGTGCACTTGTTTCCATGAGAGGAAATCCTCCTATGGAGGAAATCCTTCCTTCTGAGACCTAACAGAGGGCTGAGTGCTGGGTGGGTATCTAAGCAAGAAGGTGACTAAGGCGTCAAGAGCAGAACCCTCAAAATCTGGAGGAGTAAGTGGCACCTTCATCTCTGTCTTAGCCAGTGTTCTCCAGTGAAACAGAACCAATAAGGTATATCGATGTACACACACGCACACGTACATATACAGAGAGAGAGAGAGAGAGAGATATTTATTTTAAGAAATTGGCTCACATGACTGATTGTGGGGACTGACAAATCCCAAATTCATAGGGCAGACAGGCAGGCTGGAACTTCAGGTAAGAGTTGATATTTTAGTCTTGAGTGTGAATTCTGTGGGGCAGCAGGCTGGAAACTCAGGCAGTGTTTCTAGGCTGCATCTGGAGTCAGAATTGCTTTTTCTTCAGGGAAACTTAGTCTTTGCTCTCAAGGCCTTTAGCTGATTAGTGGGCCCAACACATCATGGAAGGTCATCTGCTTTGCTCAAGATCTACTGAATTGGTGTTTGACCAAAATCTGGGCACCATGGCCTGCTCAAATTGACATATGAAATGAACCATCGCAATCCCCACCACACACACCCTCTCCCAACCTTGCAAATCATTTTTACCTCCCTGCAAAGGAAGAGGGCAATGTGGAAGTTTGGATGGACACAGGTCCTCAGTGCCTATCCTTGTCACAAGGTGGCAGGCATTGATCAAGTGGCACTAAGCCAAGCCTCCTAGAACCGCTGGGTGACTATGGACTCACCAACATTCTGCTCAATCATCTGTCATCATCTGCATATACAACTCCCCCAGAGAGGTCAAATCATCAGGAATTATATTCAAACCATTTATTAGTTGTTGCTTCTGTGGCCTCAGGAACATAAGCCTAACAGAAAAAAAATAACTTCTGTACTCAGCCACCTCACTTTCTCTCTTCCTGGTTGGGACATAGGAGCTCTCACCCAAAGGGAAATGGAGAGGAAGCCTTGGGCTTTGGGTTCTTTGGGGCATATGTGGGTAGTAGAGAGGATTGGAAGGAGGAAGAGAGAAGGGCGTGTGGATCAGGCCCAGTGCTGACATCTGGAAGGGATGTTCCCAGCCATTCTGTCCTCCTCAGGACATGAAACAAGGAAACGTGTAAATAAATCAAGGTAGTCCCCAGGCACCTTATCCTGGCCTTGCTGAGTTCAATCTCTCTGCCTTACATTTTCCATCAGAACTTTTGAACCTTTTCAACATTCCCAACTAGCTTATGCAATAAGCCCTGTGCCCTGTGCCCTTTGCTCTCTGCTAAGTGTCCTCACCCCACCCCCCAATCACATATGCACATTCTCAGGAGGAAAGAGGTGATGGAAGGGTGGTGATGGAAGCTGGCCATGGGGCCAGAGCCCAGGAACCCTGTTCCGTCCTTGCAGGACGGCCAAGAGAAGCTCTTTCTGCCAGCCAGTGCTTCTTATTTACCCTGAGTTACTTAGGGCAACTCTGGGCTGCATCATTGGCCCATATGAGTGACTGGGCCTCTGGGTCCTGATGAACACACTACGCTCTACACAGCCCCAGGCTGCCTGCCAATAGAGCTACTCATCCCAACTCAGGGCTTCCCTGGGGCCAGCTGGGCTCACTCCCTCTTTGAACCAACACAGTCTCCAAGACTGCAGCCCTCCAAGTACTGCAGCCCCCCAAGTACTGCAACTCCCAAGTACTGCAGCTTCCCAAGTACTGCAGCTCCCAAGTACTACAGCCCAACACCTAGTCCAGGTGGGCAACAGCCAGGCAGACAGTGGGAGTGGCCACTCCAGGAAACCAATTCAGGCCTTCGTTTTGTGTTCTGGTGAGATAATGAATGAAAAATAAAATCCCAGATGCTGAGCAAAGGGCTCCTTCTCTGGCAGGAAAGCCCGCTATAGGAATCTATGAGCCAGTGGTTACATTTTAATTAGTTTGGTAAATAATTATGCCCCTGGGACACCCAATCTGCCTTATAGGCTCCCTTCCCTACCACCAATAGATTAATCTTATTTAATCACATTTTACTTATTACACAAACCTGTCTTCTGTGTTTCAGATACCAAGGTTGCAGAGGTCTTTTTCCCCCCATTGTTATCTATAAACACATGTACCTCTATGGACTGGCAAAATTCCTGCACTGTAAGTCAGCCTGACAGGTTCCACCCAGGACACACGCATGAGTGCAATTTGCCCCTCCTCTCTGAATATAAATCCTGGCCTGGCCCTTCCTCCGTGTGAAAGCCCAGCCTTGGTTTCTCTCCCCAGTGTGCTGTATATGGTTCTCAGGTGCAGGGTCGTCCTTTTATTCAAAGCACCAGGCAGCCAAAGCCAGAGCTCCAGCTCAAGGGCATCATGCAGGGAGGCTGGTGACGTGCAGAGCCGGAAGCACTCAGCTGCTCTGACGGGCGTCTCCAGGGCTGTGGATGTCCCAAGGTACTGACAGGTGGCTGCTGGGTAAACTGTCATCTGACCTGTATATTTGTTTTGATAAATGCACCGACAGGAATGTGCTGCCTATAAATTTCAGTCCTTGGGAAAGAAAGAGTCCTTTCCTTCCCAAAGATGCTGTTACCCCATGGCATTGCTCATATCCTCAGCTTTGCAAGGCAAAGCAGGACTACAATAAGAATCTGAGATCTAACTCATTTGGAACTTAAGGGAACTTGCACAGAAAACTACAAATAAAATCCCAGAAGGGTGAACTCGAGGTCTGACTTGCCCAAGCTGCAGTGTTGGTCTCCAGTGTTGTGGGCGCCAGATGATCCTTCTCCTCCGTAGTAGACGGGTCCAGTCAAATCACGGCAGGCCTGTCTCAGAGCCTGGATTTGGTTTAAAAAATGGTTTGTCCTAAAGGGACTTGTACGGGCTTCAGCAAGCAGATTCATCAGTTTAAATTGTCTGCGGAGTGCAAAATGAGAGCTTCCTCCTAAGTCATGCCATGACACGTCCTAGTTAGGAAGGGAGCTTCCCGCACTCCAGATGCCAGGTGATAAGAATTACTGATGCGTTGCTTTCAAAGCAGTTGGTTTTATGGCTTGGCAGAGCTGGCTTTCAGATTCTGCTGGGCTTCATTTGCATACCGAATGACAGCCTAGGAAAAGGCGACCCGAAGGCCTCAGACACCGTCAGCCTCTTCCATCTCTGCTGCCAGTTACAGGTCATTTTAAACTAACATCTGGTGAGTGTATTTTTAAACCGCATCTGTAGCTTTAATTAGGGATCTCTCGGGAATGTCAGTGTAGGAACAAGGGAGATATCCCCAGGGAAAGATTAAAACACTGGCAGTTGCACCAATGCAAAGCCGCAGAAGCTGCATTGGCCCAATTTTATGACATTGTATGATCAACCACGATAGGGGAGTCCTTTGCACAAGAGGATTTTAATATTAGTGACATGCTGGGATAAGCAAAAATTCTGTTTCCAAAGAACCCAAAAGAAACTACTGCCTCTAGAAAGTAGCTTCTGTGCCCTAAGATTCGAGTGGGATTTCCCCTTACACAGCCACAGAAACCACAACTGTCCCTATAATGCTGCCAAGGAGTTGAGATCACCTTAGGACTCTCCTGACAAGAGTATCTGTGATGAAACACCAGTTAAAGGCTTCTCTGCCCTGCTAGGGAGTTGATTTTTCTCCCCTTTCTTTTCAATAAGGATAATTCTGGAATGATACCTCATTAAATAAAACAGATTTTAATACTTTCTGCATAGACCAACGAGACTTAATATTCTTCTTACACATGTTCATTTCTTTCAGCAATGTTTGAGATCTAAAGTACTATTTTAAAATTCTGTAAATTCTCACAGACATATATTTAAAACCCAAATAGAAATGGCCTTCCCTCTCCCTCACACTTGCCTGGCTGAACAGCACGCTTGGCTCACACCAGCCGGGGCCTGCTGGGAGCACAGGGGCCCGGCAGCCCAGGAAGAGGCCGCTACACTGCCTGGCAGTCTTCATCGTCCCCTCCTTCCTTGATAAATGTAAGTAATAAAAAAAATTCCTCCATTTCACTGGAATGCCCATTAAAATGTAAACACAGAGAGAGGATTTTGAGTATGCTACAAAAATGCTTTATTCAAGAGACTGCAAAAGGCAAAGCAAATCTAAAGTTGGTTTTTAAACCTAGTACAGAGTATGTAAATATGCCAGGCTCCATGTTCCTAAGAGGGATGCAGAAAGTCCATGTGTGTATTGGAAAATCTGCAACATGGTGTTAAGACCCTTGTAAAAATGCAGGCTCGGCCTCTTAAAGTCATCTCCCTGGATCAACACCCTGATGCCTGTGGCTGCACATGGCAGGAGCCCAGGACATTTCTCACTGACAAAATATAGTCCCTCTGCTGGGAAATCTCCCAGTGAAGAGGGAATTTCACAGCAGAAAGAAAGGCGCATTCTGTCCACATTCTTCTCCACATGTGACCTGGTACAAAGGAACACCTGTGTGATCGTCGTTGTTTGGTGTGGAGTCCGGTGTCCGATCACACTCATCCAAGTGTCTCTTCCTCACTGGCAGGAACAAGTGGGTACCAATTTCCACAACTCACTGGTATCTACCTGGAGCCAAAGCTCAAGCGGGAAGTTTGTCATCACCCGGGAGAGTTGACTTCTGACACGTTTGCCATTCCTGTCTGAACACTGCAGGGTAGGGTGCCATCATCAAGTGTGCTGTCAGCAGTTTGGCTCCTGAATGCTGATTAATCACTGAGTGACCTGCTGCCAGGATTACGGAGGATTCCTGTTGCTCTTGCCCTCTGGAATGGGTGCAGGCAGAAATGGCTGAGAAATGGCAGGGCAGGTCCTCATGTGGAAGTCTCCTTGTTCTACCAATTCTCCATAAGCTCACAGTCCTCAAAAGAGGTGGCCATGGAGTACATTTACATTGTCATCTTGCCAAACACAGAGTCGGCTTTCCCAGGCTCTCTCTGCAGGGAAAGCCCAAGGGGGTTACAAGTCTACTAATAGGTATTGTGTGTGTGTATCTAAGGATTTGTGCATATTTCTATAATCTGTGAGTATATTCTTTATTTTTACTGCCTGCTTTGCTTAGAGTGCAGACAGCACTAAGACCATTGGCAGCCTCCTAAATTATAGATTGGCTCTCCAAGTGCACTGTGTCACTCATTAGCTACATCATCCCGCAGCTCTGCACAACAATAAATTAAGTAACACAATAGCTGCAGGAAAATTAGGTGAATAATTCTCACATTAAACTAAAAAGTTTTGGATGCCTTTGGTTTCTTCCAGGCTGTTCTTAAGACAACGCAGCACCATGAATAGACAACAGACAGGACTCTAAATTCCAAGGGTGCAATTCTTCAGAGCGAGTTAGGTGTGGTTTACATTAAAAATAGAACAGGCTCCCGCAAACAGACTTGTATTTATATAGAATGTTGCGACAACTGTCATTTTACATTAGTCAGAGAAATCCCACAGGACCAGTGTAAGTATTAAATGTGGCAATTTTTTTTGTTTACAGACAAAACATAATAAAAAGAACACAGCCTCCTGGATGACATTCTGGGTGATTTTTTCTCCTCTTTCCCTGAAGTCATTCATAAAAAAAACATGTGTTCCCAGTCCTCACTGGCCTTTTTATGAGAGTCTCCTGACAGTGAACTAGGAGTGACAGGCAGAGCAGGTCCCCCAGAGACCCCATGCTGGCAGCTCCCACACCAGGCCCGGCCGACCTCTCGCCACATTTCTGTTTGTGGCCCAAACAGCAACCACAAGGCACCGTCCCAGAATCTTTCTTGCACAGCTGAACAAGGATGGAGTTGTATGTTTTCGGCAGGAACATTTATATTGTGGGAAAAGCCAATCTTTCTGCATAAATGGGTGGACATCAAAGTCATGAATCCCAAATACCTTGTGACAGGCTTCTTGCTGCCAAAATATGGAGATCTCAAAAGAGCTCCATGGAATCACCCACTCAAGGAAAAGGAAGAGGATTATCTGCTCAAATAAAGTCACCAGTCCTTGATGGTCACCTCCCCTTGCCCCCATCCATTGAAGGTGAGAAGGTCAGAGACAGAAGACCAAGAGAAACCACTGAGCCTAGTATGAGGTCACCTCTGGTCTTGCTGGGCACATGGTTCTGACCAGCACTCCCTCTGGTCAGTTCTCTGGGGGGTGCCAAGGGCAGAGGTTCTCAAAGTGTGGTCTAGGGATTCCACACCATACTCACAATGACACCAAGACACAATCTACCTAGAGTGTGCAGCAGCGTTTTCCAGAGGATATTGGACGTGATGATGTTGCTTTAGCAGCTCATGGAACATACCAGGCTTTTGTATCCTTGCATTTTAAATTTTTCTTGGTTTTAACTCAAACACAGTGAATATTGATAGATGTAACCACATAATTGAAAGGCTTTTGAGATCCACCTTCATTTGTAGGAGTGTAAAGGGGTCCTAAGACCTATCTGAGAACTGCTGCTGCCTTAGGGGGCACCTGGCTGAACTGACAATGGCCCCATCTGTTCATTCTCCTTTGAAACTGTGGCATGGGAGACCTCACTAAGTTTTACCTCTAATCCCATGAGCCAGATACAACCCCAGCCTCCCAAACACCTATGATGTGGCCTCAGCCTGACTCTGGTGGCTGCTTGTTGGAATGACCAAGAGGCCACCCCTGCCTCTTCTCTCCAATATCTGGCTGATGGGATAAACACAGCTCCTGCTGGCCAGCCTCTCTGTCACAGCCAGTCCTTCAGTTAAAGAGAGAATAAACATAGAAACCTGTCTTGGCATTTAACACTTGTCTTTTCTCTTGTAACCCATGGCCAATTAGTACAAATAAATATGATTGAGTAATTACTTGCTTTTCCAGTACGTAGTCGCTTGTCCTGAGCTATGTCTTTGTTTAGAATTCAGTTATATGAGACTGGAGTCATCTTAAATTTGCAATGAATGATCCAATTCAATGAAGCAAAACACCCTAATCCTGTGGTGGCTCACTTGTGGTTCACACAGGTACTACTGGTTCCTCACCTCTGGTCTCAACTCACATATGGGTCCAGAAAGACCCTCAGAAAAGGGTTCATGCCTCATTTCCCAGACAAGCAGAGGGTGCTAAAGGAGCTTCAGGTGAGGAGGGACAAAAGACTTGCATCTTCCCTGGCGTTAGCTGCACCATCAGGCCTCTTCCTGCCAGCATGGTTAGGGCAAGAGCACTGGGTTGAGTCCTGTGACTACTGGCCATGTTGCTGTGAGTTGGCCATTTGGTGTCTTGGACCCTCTGTCATTTCACTACACTATATTTCTACCTCTGAGAAATGCTATTTGGAGTAAAGGAGATGTCACATGTAGAGATCTGGCTTTGTGCCTGGCAAACAGTTGGTGCTCAGGACACATAAGTTTCTCTCCTTCCATTCCTAGCAGTAAAGGCTCAAAGCTGAACTCCACGACCACCAGTCCTTTCTCTATGTCTGCTGCCTGCCCAGAAGCCAGACGAGGAAGCGTGAGGGAAGAAGGGACCAGAGGGGTAGGATGCCCGACAATACCAGGAAATCCATCTGTGGCAATTCTTACCTCTGAGCATGCGTCTGGAGGTAGCCATGGGAGACAGACACTTCTTATTGCATAGCCTTTTGAATTATGTGTATTTTTAACAAGTGGATGTATATTTCCATAATAATAAAAAAGGAAAACCCATCTTTGTGATGTGATAATCATCATGAGATGGAACTTCATTGTCTATAAAAGTGACATTTTTGCAAGCCTTGGTTCTAAAGTTCAGTTTAGACTTTTGGAAAGTCTTTCCACTAATGAAAAAGATCTTACGTGGAGGGAAATAATGATTAATTATGAATATAACTACAATGTCCTAATTGTTAAAAATATTAAATTTAATTATTTAGAAAACATTTAGTCACAGTTTATGTTCATCTAGGGAAGAAGATTTTATAACCCTAATATAATTAGAAATTACATTAAGTTACTGATTTAGAATTCAGGATTTTTTTCAAGATGTTATTTCAACTTCTTTGACTTAATACTTCCATGACCTAGAGTAAAAGGAAGATAATCACACTCTTTGGATTTTTAAGGGCAGATTTAGGAAGGATGAAGATGCATTAAGTGGAGTTAAGGCATTTTGATTTTATCTCTGGTGCAGCTTTTGGAGCACAAGGTCATAAGGAAAAAATCAAAAAGCACCAAAGGAAACAACCCTCCATAAATAGGAACCAGCACAAACAAAAAAGTTAAGAATTAGATCTGCAAGGACTCTAATATTGGAAATATCAAAAACAAAATATAAAATTAGTTTTTAAAATCTATAAAAAAAAAGGGAGAAATAAAGTATGATGAAGGAAGAAGAAAATATCAAAATCAACTAGGCATATTTTTGGAGGGGGTAAAGGTAAATAGAACTGCTAGAAATAAAAAATGCAGTAATTAAAATTTTAAACCTCAATATGAAGAAAATATTATATATTCAAAGAGAGAATTGGTGAATTGAAAGATAAATAAAAAGATATTACTAAGAAAGCCAATACAGAGAGAAAATGTTGGAAAATATGAAATAGAGGTAAAGATGTGGAATTCAAATACAATACAGATGATCTGAATTCAAGGAGAGAAAAGTAGGGCAGAGGCAATAACAAAGTTTGAGAATTTTTAAAACTTCTGAATGACAACCAGCCATCTAATTTAAGAATCTCAATGAATCCCAGCCAGGAAAAGCAAAAACAAACTCTCCCCTACTACATAATAGTGAAAATGAAGAACACAAAGTTAGAGAGACAATCTCAGCAGCAGTCAGAAAAAGAAAAATGACAATTAGAGTGACAGTGGATTTCTCAACTGCAACAATAAGTCCCAGGAGACATTGGACTAATATTTTCGAGTGCTGAGAGAAAACAACCCAAACTGTCAAACCAAAATCGTATATCCAGGAAAACAATCTTTCAAGAATGAGGATGAAATAAAGATATTTTCGGCAACAAAACAAAACCTGAGAGAGTTCACGTCCAACAGGACTCCACGAAGGCAGCTTCTCAAGGATGTATTTCAGGAAGAGGGAAAATGATCCCAGAAGAAAGGTCTGAGGTGTATGAATAAATGATAAGAAAGTGGTACAATTAAGAGAAAATGTAAGCACTCCCTCCTCCCATGGATAAGTTGCACTTCTTCTTGCCTATACAAAAACATTCCTTCAGCAATTTCCCTATCTCCCAGTGTTACAAACATTCCGCTCCCTACCCCCTTGCATGCAAACATGTTATTTATTCTATCTTTTAAAAAAAAAAAAACCCTCTTCTCCCCCAGTCTCCAACAGTACCACCTCATTCCTTCATTTTCCTTTGCAGTTATCCCTAAAACCAGTCGCCTTTACTTTCTGTCTCTAATTTCTCTCCTCTTGATCTCTCTTTAACCAACTCCAAACAAACTTTCACCGCCACCTGCCCACCATAGCTACTCTTATCAAAGACCTCATCATTGCTGAGTCAATGGCCAATTCTCCTCAAATGTGACCTGGAGAAGGAATTTCATCTGCTCCTCCTTGATATGACTTAGTCACATGGCTGTCAGAATGCCCCTCACCTCAGGGTTCCTTCTTACCTCATGGTCATGTCTTCCTGGGCCTCACCTGGACCTAGTGCTCTTTCACACTCACTCCCTCATTGTATCCTGGGGCCTCCACAACAAAGTACCACAAACTGGGAGGACTTATAACAACAGAAATGTATTCTCTCATGATTCTGGAGGTTGTAAGTGTGAAATCAAGGTGTCAGCAGGGCCATGTTCTCTCTGAAGTCTCTAAGGGAGGATCCTTCCTTACCTCTTCTTCCTGGTATGCTGTCAACCCTTGGCATTCCTAGGCTTGGCCTGCATCACTCCACTTTCCACCTTCCTCACTTCATGTCTTTCTTCCCTGTGCATCTGTGTCCAAATTTCTCTCTTCCCAAAAGAACTCCAGACATATTGGATTTAGGGCTTACTCTAATCTAGTATGACCTCACCTTAACTTGATTACATCTACAAAGACTCTATTTCTAAATAAGGTCACATTCACAGGCACTGGGACTTAGGATTTGAATATATCTTTTGGGAAGTCACAATTCAACCCATTACATTCATCCAATCTCATGACTTGAAATACTACCTCTGCGTTGATGACATACACATTTATATTTCCAGCTCTGGCTTTTCTCCCCAACCCTAAAAAGCAGCTATCAGTAGAGCTAGTGGAGCTAAAGCTTCCAGGCCTCTTTTGTATCTGATTTTTATGTAATTTTCCATTTTCTTCCTTAGAGAAGGCCTTCAAAATTATATAAGCTTCAGGCCCACAAAAGCTAGATCTGCCTTTGAAACCCCAGACTTGGGTATCCAACTGCCTATCTGAATTTTGAGACATCTTAAATTCAGTGCATCCAAAACAGAACTCCCATTCTTCCCCACAAACCTGTTCCTCCTACAGCTTCCCCATCTCAGTTGATGCCCACTCTATTCTTCTAGTGCTCAGGACAAAAACCCTCAAAACCCTGATTCTACTCCATATCTGGCCCATCAGGAAATCTGTGCCGAGTACCAGACCCATTCTCACCGTCCACCTGGCTGCACCCTGTTGCAAGTCCCCACCACCTGCTGCCTGGATTGCTACATTAGCCTCCTAACTGGCCCGTGTCAACCCTTTCTGTGCCCAGTCTGTTATCAACACAATAGTGAATAAAGGGCTGATAACTAGAATCTACTTAGAACTCAGGAAAATCAGCAAGGAAAAGTCAAACAACCCTATCAAAAAGTGGGCAAAGGACATGAACAGAAACTTTTCAAAAGAAGACAGAATAATGGCCAACAAACATATGAAAAAATGCTCAATGTTTCTAATCATCAGGGAAATGTAAATCAAAACCACAATGAGATATCACTTATCTCCAGTGAGAATGGCCTTTATTAACAAGTCCCAAAACAATAAATGTTGGTGTGGATGTGGAGAGATAGGAACACGCTTACATTGCTGGTGGAACTGTAAACTAGTTCAGCCTCTGTGGAAAGCAATACAGAGATACCTTAAAGCGATACAAGTCAATTTACCATTTGATCCAGCAATCCCATTACTGGGCATCTACCCAAAAGAACAAAAGTCACTCTATAAAAAAGACACCTGCACTCGAATGTTTATAGCAGCACAATTCACAATTGCAAAGATGTGGAAATAACCAAAGTGCCCATCAATCCATGAGTGGATTAATAAAATGTGGTATATGTATACCATGGAGTGCTATTCAGCTATAAGAAACAACGGTGATACAGGACCTCTTGTATTTTCCTTGATAGAGCAGGGACACATTCTACTAAGTGAAGTATCCCAAAAATGGAAAAATAAACACTACGTGTACTCACCAGCAAATTGGTATTAACTGATCAACACCTAAGTGGACATATAGGAATAACATTTATCCGGTGTTGGGCAGGTGGGGGGGATGGGTATATACATACATAATGAGTGCGATGCGCACCAACTAGGGGATGGACACGCTTGAAGCTCTGATGCAAGGTGGGGAGGGGGGCAAGGGCAATATACATAACCTTAACATTTGTACCCCCATAATATGCTGAAAAAAACAGTGAGAGGGAACTTCTTAAATTATAAGTCAGACCCTGTTGCTCTCTGGGCAGAAGCCAAAGCCCTCACAATAAATAGCCCCCGAGGCCACGCCCCCACTCTGTGATCTCGCATCCTTATTCACTCACCCAGCCTTGCTGGCCTCCTTGCTCTCTTGAACATGCCAAGCATGCGCCCACCTTGAGACTCTGCACAGGCTGTCTCTCCATCAAGATATTCCTCTTCCAGGTGGACGTGACTCCCTTCCTCACTCCCTCCAGCCTTCATTCAAATCTCACCACTTCTCTGAGGGTGCCGACCCTGAGCATCCGACAGAAAACTGCAATTTGCATTCCTAGTCTCCTTGTTCTGTTCTACTTTTGCCTCATAGTAATTACCCTTTTCTAACAACCTACATAATTTACTCTTGGATTATGTTTATTGTTTAGAGTCAGTCACCTCTAGCTAAAACATAGTCTATAAGGGTGTGGGACCTGTGTTGTGCTCATTGTGAATCCCAAGTGCCTAGAACAGTGCCTGGCACATGGTACTCAATATATACCTGTTGAAGGAATGGAAATATTCAATGTATAAAATGATAGTGATAATTGAAAATGTCTATTTTGTGGGGCATAAAAAAAACCAAGATACAATCAACAATTTCATAGCAAAAACATATTCGCCAGGTGAAGAGTGTGTGGGTGGGGCTTGGTCATGGTTAAGCTTCCCATATTGTTTCTTGTGTTGTTTGAGAGGATGCTCAAACTATTGATTAACCTTAGATTCTGATAAGCTAAATATCTATGTCAGAATTTCTAAGGTAACCATTAAAAAAATAGAAACAAAGATTTTAACTTCTAAGCCATAGAAATTTAAAAAATGTAAAAGAAAAAACACAAAGCCTCAATCAGTTGGAAACACGGCAAGAAAGGAGAACAAACAAATCACTCCCACAAAAAACAGAACAATGGAAAATACTGGATGGCAAAAATGAATTCAAACAGGCCAATAATTACAGCTAAAGTAAACAGATTCAATTTTCAAAATAAAAGAAGAGATTACCAGCCTAGATTTAAAAAGGAATCTTGCTATGTACTATTTAAACCTGGCATAGCTAAAAACATAAGGAAATGAAATGTTTAAAGTAAAAACATGAAAATGGACTATGCCAAATACTAATCAAAAGAAAGCAGATAGGCCGGGCGCGGTGGCTCAAGCCTGTAATCCTAGCTCTCTGGGAGGCCGAGGTGGGCGGATCGTTTGAGCTCAGGAGTTCGAGACCAGCCTGAGCAAGAGCGAGACCCCATCTCTACTATAAATAGAAAGAAATTAATTGGCCAACTAATATATATAGAAAAAATTAGCCGGGCATGGTGGCACATGCCTGTAGTCCCAGCTACTTGGGAGGCTGAGGCAGCAGGATTGCTTGAGCCCAGGAGTTTGAGGTTGCTGTGAGCTAGGCTGACGCCACGGCACTCACTCTAGCCTGGGCAATAAAGTGAGACTCTGTCT
>VSMD01009764.1:0-144442 GCA_008750895.1 Mirza zaza | reverse complement strand
AAATGTTGGGCTGGACATCAGGCAACCTGTGCTCCTAACCGCCTTGTAATTTGGCTTTTGGCGAGCTGTGTAGCGTCTCTGTGCCTTTGTTTTCTTTTCTGTAAAATGGGATGACTGAACTACCTGACCACGCGCCAGTGCAAATCAGATCGTGAGAACAGAACGCTGAACATTGTATGCCACGGTGGGCCTCAGAGCACAGCAACGGGGAGGCTGGCCTGGGCCTCTGTTTGGCCTCATTCTGCCCTTGGCAAGTCCTTCAACGACTTTCTGTTATCAGTTTCCTGATCTGAAAATTGGGATCTACGTTATCCCTTCCTTAGACAGTCATCGTGAGGATTAAATGAGGCACTATGCATAAAACGTTTAGAACCATGACTGATCCGTGGAAAAGTTCCGAGTGGTAACTAATTTTACTAATGCCAAGGGGAGTAGGGGTCCAGGGGTGGGAACCCCTCGTTTTTTGTATCCGTCCAGGGCATAAGAGCTGTGGAAACCCAACCTCGCACGGAAGAGTGACTCTAATTATAGCACAACACTGAGTCCCCCGCGGGTCCCGTTTAACAACAGCTTTGTCACGGGACAGTTTTGCAAGAGTGAGACTGTGCTCTATTGTTTTCATCCTCGTTATCTGAAATGAACAGTTTGCAATATGTGATAATGCCACCAGCATCTGTTTCTTGAACGTTTCCACTCGCCAGAACCAAAACACTTCCATAAAGCAAAGACTTCTTTCCGCTGCTCCGGAGTCGCTCTAAAACAGCTTCTACTGGGAGATTAATTATAGAAGCCACAGTATTTCCTGAAAACGGTAAAACATTTTAAAGGCATACTAAGGCACGGCATGATAAATGGCTTGACTCTTTGCTGCCTAACAATCCAAAAGAAAAATGCAGGTTCGAAACAGAACAGGATGTAATGGAACTCTAAGGAGATGGACTGTAAAATGGATTTTATGAACTATTTACAGTGGCTGTGTAAACTGTTTGAGTCTAGGCTTGAGAAAGTTCTCTGGCAGGGTTTCTGGGCCTTTCTTGGTGCTTATCTTTTTGATTTGCAGTGTGAAGGTGAGCGGTTGTCAGCTAGATCTCAAGATAAACGTGGCCAGGTACTGCTGGCTTTGCCTGAAAGCAGGACTGTATCCTTCAGAGAGAACACCCTCCCCTAAAGAAAGAGAAGAACCAAAAATAAAAGTGCCTTTGCATCATGGCAAATGTCTCATGACTCCATTGTTCCCAGCATTTTGTCTCTATTTTAACAANCCCTCCCCTAAAGAAAGAGAAGAACCAAAAATAAAAGTGCCTTTGCATCATGGCAAATGTCTCATGACTCCATTGTTCCCAGCATTTTGTCTCTATTTTAACAACCTAGCCAGAGCAAGCAGCTCAACAGTGAAATGGTCCTTTAAGATATAATATTAAGGCCAGGCGTGGTGGCTCACACCTGTAATCCTGGGAGGCCGAGGCGGGAGGATTGCTTGAGGTCAGGAGTTCGAAACCAGCCTGAGCAAGAGCGAGAACTCGTCTCTACTATAAATAGAAAGAAATTAATTGGCTAACTAATATATACACATAGAAAAAATTAGCAGGGCCTGGTGGCGCATGCCTGTAGTCCAACTTACCTGGGAGGCTGAGGCAGGAGGATCACTTGAGCCCAGGAGTTTGAGGTTGCTGTGAGCTAGGCTGACACCACAGCACTCACTCTAGCCTGGGCAACAAAGTAAGACATTGTATCAAAAAAAAAAAAAGAAAGATACAATATTAATATAGAATTGTCTCTACAACTTGCTCATCTAACCATGACTTCTACTTTTCCCATTTGTGAAAAGCATATCATCCATCCATCCCAGAGAAAACCATTCCATATATTTGGCAAGCATTCCCATTTACCTTTTTAAAAAGGCGATTGGATCTTGCCTCGAAATACACAATCGCTTTTCCATGCTTTGTGGAATTTACCAAATAGTTCGTGAATCATGGCGTCCCCTGGCTTCTCTGCTCCCGGTTGATCCATGCCCAGAACATTAGGACAGCCCTTGGGGGAATGCTGGGGGACTCGGTTACCCTGTGAACACTCTGGTTACCTACAAAATGAGGACACCACAACAAAACAACTCTTTGAAAAAAAAAGAATTTGGAATTTGATGTTGCAAAAGACATGTTGGGACTGTCAGCACGGTGGGGAACTATCAGGACATTGTTCTGCTTCTTTATACTTTGTTATGACTTATTTTTAATTATATGTTTTTATTTTTAATTATATAGGGGGGTAGCAGCACCATAATCTTCTTAGTGCTTATCAGGGGTCCTCAAACTTTCTAAACAGGGGGCCAGGTCACTGTCCCTCAGACCGTTGGAGTGTGTCGTGCACATTCCACACATGCCCACTGCGGGCCCGGGACGAGTCGGCTGCTAAGCAGGACAGGCAGAGTCAGCAAAAACACCCGGCGGGCAGGATAAATGTCCTCGGCCATAGTTTGAAGACGCCTGGCTTAGGTCCTCTAAAATCTTAATCCAGCCCTGATGTGACTCCGGGCTTAGATGTTCATGATGGGCACTCACATGTGCTAACTGCTGCTGCTGCATCTATGAACGCCAAGAGTGCAGGGACCCCGTGTCCTGCTGCCTTTCTGTCCTCAGTGTCCAGCACAGAACCGGGCACACGGCGAGTGCACACTGGATGCTTGCTACTGTAGACACTACTTCTGTTACAGCAATTGCAGCGAGCGTTGTGATTAAGGCAGGCTCGGTTTAACTAATGAAGCCGCCAAAGGTGCTATAGATCTTGCCCTCTAACCGGTGAGGGAGACAAGGAAATGTGTTTGAAATAATTAGTGCCTGCCAGACACAGCGCTGGGTGCTTTGCATACGTGTCTACACTCGCTCCTTAATCCTCGTATCAAACCCCAGGTCTGTTATCAGCTCCGTTTACGCAGATGGAAGCTGAAGCTTAGACAGGTTAAGCAACTTGCAAAAGTCATTCGAGACAGTAAATGAAATAGTGGGACATCAGACCAAGGTCAGCCTGACCCCTAAACCCGAGTTCTGTCTGTGACACACGTCGCCAGACTATTGAACACGTTACACGTGTCGCAGTTCAAGAGACCGATTGCTGGTGTCCAGAAGCTAAGACAGATGTGCATCAGAAATAGCTCGGCGAGTCACTATCGAGTCATGTTCAGATTAAAAGCAATTTGGGAGGGTACATACAAACACAACGAGTAAGGGGTGCAACGTTTGGGGGATGGACACACTTGAAGCTCTGACTCAAGGGGGGAGGGGGAGAATGGGCAATATATGTAACCTTAACACTTGTACCCCCATAATACGCTAAAATTTTAAAAAAAAAGCAATTTATTAAGGAACCTCTATTCAAGATTGCAGGTGGGAATGGGGTCAGGGGAATCTCCTACAAGTTTGAGATCACCAGGTAACAATTCTGAGATCTATATAGTCTTAGAAAACTCCTAGCCCTTAGAACCCCAGGCCCTTAATTCGAGTTTTCAGAAGAGCTGATTTTGGGATGGGACCCAGCATGAAGCTAAAAGCAGTTTGATAGGGATTGGATTTTGCCCCCTTTTTCTGAGCTGTGAAGGTGGGGTGGACTACAGAAGTCACCAGCACCTAAGGATTGGTACGATAGTGGTGGCAAAGGAAACAGAAAAGGAAAGAAAACATTCCTCACTCTCTTTTCTTTTACCGCAAACACTGGTTCAATTCTAGACTATTTTCAGGACATCCTGGAATTTGCCACAATTAATAAAACGGTAGCAACACACAGAGAAGCTGGAGAGAAAATTCTGAAAATGACCTGGAACTAACCAACTCTTCTTCCAAACAACGGAAAGAAAAGAGTCTAAATGAGAGAAGGGAGAAGACATGAAGCTGCAGAAATGAAGAACTGTCTTAAACGAGGGCAGAGGCATGGTACCCTGTGGAGTCTTTTGAAACAGGATCCAAAATGATTAATACCTGCTAGCTTGATGTGGGGTGGGCCAAAGTGCAGGGAGGTGGACAGATAGCCTTTCAAAGTTCTTCCAGCCAGAAATTTCTATCATTGTATGGTTCCTTTGGCTAAGTCCCCATTTCACCTTATTCTTTTTTAGTCTAGTTTTTCACTGGCTCCATCTATAATAGAAAAGAGAAAGCTATTCCCCAGTTGCATAAGGTCATGACTAGGTCACATAGGATAATGAAATGGGAAAACTCACAGACCCTACGTTAGACAATGAAAGAAGAAACTCACCTCTGATCATGAAATGAAATGGGAAAATGTGCATTTTACTTTCTCCATAGCACATGGGGTTTTGAAGACCAAGGAGAGATAGGAGAATGGGTTGTCACAGGCAATTCTTCCTACCTGGCTACCTGTCTAACTTGCTCTATGTTTTCTCTAGTATTTGAGCACAAACTGAATTGTAAAATATAACATCAAAGTTAATAGCACAAATGAAGTGTTAGGTGCAATAAGTCATGAAGGGTTTATGAATGTGCTGAAAACCAACTGAAACACTCAGGCATAAAGTCGTAATGAGTTGTGTCAACTAAGAGACATGGAGAAGAAAGGAGAATGAGGTTTGAAAAGTACATAGTCTGTGTGGCAGAGAGCTAATTTTCCAGACATCTAATCTTCCAGGAGGCTACCAGCTAGTTCACCTGCTAAAAGTCATCTAGGAGTGGGTTGCAGAGATATTTTTAAATATGCCGTTTTCATAATCCAGCATGCCTACTACATCTGAGAGTCAAATCCTTAAGGACTAGCTGTTACAGCAAAATACGAAATGCTGTGTTCAATTCTGTGCTTTAGACACCGGGAGGTTTTTAGCAATAATAAGCCCCTTACCACCATTTAAATGAGTTCCTGAAACTCGCTACTAGACTTTGAGAGATCTTAGCTCCTCTAGGTGAATGACCCAATATTTTATTTTGTGTTGCTATTTTTATCTGATTCAGTTTAATGGTTTGGGAAAGTGATCTGGGCAGAGAGATTGGGGGACATGGAGAAAAAAGAAACAAAGAGCAAGACCTAACTAGGGTTCAAGTTCCAGAACATTCTCTAATTAGCTTTGTTATCTCACTCACACAGATAAAATTACGGAATTATACTGTTCTAGGTACTTCATATGAATTAGCCCATTAATCTCTGACACAACCCTATGAAATAGGTTCTGTCATTATCCATCCTGTTTTACAGATAAAGAAACTGAGGCTCAGAAAGGCTAAGTAACTTACCCAAAGTCACACAGGAATGAAACCAAAGAGGTCAATTTTGTGCCCAGCCTTTCCTCTCTGCAGAGTCCATAGTCCTGTCCACTTTGCTATATGGCATCCTTGAGTTTGTCAGTGATGACCGAGTGTAAACAATGTACTAGACTCTGCTGGAGCCACATGTGAGGACACGGTGTGGCCAAACACTATGGCCCTGATTACATGGAGCTTATAGTCTAGAAGCAAAGACAGACATGAAAACAAATAATTTAAAATTATTAAATAATCTCAAGTGTACAAGGAGCCCTGAAGAAGAAAGAGACATTAGGCATTTTTCCTCAATAAAATGAGGAAACTAAATTATCCAATCTCTATGCCAACTCTATCATTCATTCTCTTCTCTTCAGAAATTTCCAACCCCACATAGAATGTAAGCCAACAGTCAGAATCATCAGACCTACAAAATTTCTGTTCAGTCCATGAACATAAAGCTTGTGCTGACCTATGAAATCTTCGTGTTCTCCGATTTCAACAAGCTTCCTTCTTTCTCTTAAGTCGTCTCTGAGGATCCTACTACCGGTAGGTTTGTTGTAGTTTATAATATTTGTAGAGTGTCTTGCAGTTGACCAACATTTTCCCATAGGTCGTCTTATCGAGTCTTCCCAACCACCTTGAGAGGTGAGTGCTGGTACCTCCGTTAGTGAAAAATAATAATAATAATATTGAGGACATCGGTACTTCAAGATGGGAGTCTGCCAGCTGCCTCATTTGCCAGCAAATTAATAAACTTCTCTTTCCTTCTCCTCCAACCACTTGTCCTCATTCTTCTGATGTGAACTTGAGCCCTTTGTTCTTTCCTCATAACTGAGATGCATCTATATACCTACATCTGCCTTGGGGGTTTGAGCACATAGGGTAGTGGAAAGATATTTTGAAAGTAACTCAACTGTACATAAATTGAGAAATATGTCTTACTTCATTTAAAAATGACATATGGCCATTAGCAACTTGGTTTTCTGTGAAAACAAGGAAGATTTGCATTTATAAGACAGAATCATTAGCAGAAGCATTTCCTGTGTGTGGCTGGAGTCGATCTTTGCTGTTGCCTTATGTGGTTTTTGACATGTTTATTACTGTGAGAGCAAAAATCAAGAAATGCAGAAGCATGAAATGCAGATATAACACACATAACTTACGATTCAGTCTGATGATTGTACTCTGAGCTAGTGAAATCATCAATATCTTTAGACATCTCTCTGGACTTTTCTATGACTCAGTCTTGATCCTCTAAAACTCTCATGAATAAAGAACCTCTGGAGTCTTTTGATAAAATAAAATTAAGCGAATAACATTATTTACATCATACACAGCTTAACCTATGAGTGCCATGTAATGCTATTCAAGGAATATGACTTCTTACATTTTAAAATTCAACTATAAATGAGAAAATCTGGCTGATTTTAAGCAATAGCATTTTTTTAAGACTGAAATTTAAGTTATCAATAAACAATGTGCTCGGTATGAAAGCTATCTATTCTTAGAAATAAAAGCATAGGCAAAACAAAACAGGGAGATACTAAAAGATATGGGTTTGGGCACAAATAGAGGAATTTTAGAAATCAGATCACAGCTATGTGGTTAATTATAGACCAGATTTTTGACCAGCAATTTACTTCCCTGCCACTAGATGGGGCTCCCTAGTTGAGGTTATTTCCCTTCCAGATTTGCATTTTTGTGTCAGACAACGTAGAGAATTCAACTGGGATTCGGGTTCCGCATTTTAAAAGATAAGTTATTGGAAGGTATTCAATGGGAATCCTAATAAGATTGACTTTTTTGTTGACCACAATAGTCTTATTGAGCAAAGCTAGCTTTATCCCAATTTAACATGAAATAGGTCACTATTAGAAAAGACAGCTTTATTGTGTTTGTATTTAGGATTAACGGATAAAATAAATAGTTCTTTTCTTCCCACAGGGGTTGATGAGCCAGCTTTATTCTAAATGACTGAAGACTTCTGTTCTTTTCAACAAACACAGTCCTCCAATTAGGAGCTGCAAATAAGATTATATGCCCTGAATAAGTCTGAAAAGGTCCTTTTATAATTAGAAAGTTTGTGTGTGGGAAGTAGAAGCAGCATTAAGTGCTCTCTGTGGCTTTATTAAAGCAGTGACATGAAGATTTCCCAAATCCTCATCTGAGTGCTCTAAAACGATAAAACAAAAATTATGGAAAATAGCGAGTGTGTTCCATTTCTTCTTCTTCTTCTTTTTTTTTCTGGAAGCCTTCACATTTATGCTGTAGAAACAAGTCAATGTTTTTTTTTTATTATTATTATTTTATCAGGCATCTTTGAAACAGAGTGTCATTTGGTAGTGCACAGATTGTTAAAATACAAGTGAAAATAATTTAAACGGAGGGACGAAGTTAGAATAGCCTTGTTAATACAGGGTATACTGTACATTTTCACTTAAACACTTCCATAATGGCCACTCTCCCACTACTATGATATATAATATTCTGTTAAATACGATTGGGTTTAGCTGATGTTAAGCCGCCTGGCCTGGGGACTCACAGTGGTGACTGTACTCGTCTACTCTTCCAGATGAACCAGATTTTAGTATGTAAATGGATATTTTGTGGATGAATAAATGCCTCTCATACACACACACACACACACACACACACACACACACAATGCACTCAGGGCCCAGTTGGATAGGCCCGCAGAGCTGCATGCAGAATGAAGATGCATTTGCACAGAGCTGCCTGCTGAGAGTCTCTAGATCAGGCGTCCTCACACTGCAGCCCGAGGGCCACATGCAGCCCACCAAGGACATTTATCCGGCCCCCTTGGTGTTTTTGCCACCGCTGCTTGTCCTGCTTAGCAGCCGACTCGTCCCGGGCCCACAGTGCGCATGCGTGGAAAGTGCGCCGCCCTCTCCAACGGCCCTCCAACGGTCTGAGGGACAGTGACCTGGCCCCCTGTTTAAAACATTTGAGGACCCCTGCTCGAGATAATGAAGGAGAAACAGCAGGCCCAGACACAGCACACAGAGACACATCCGCTCTGCCGCTCGGCCACATGCACAAGTATATTTTGGGTGCTTTGCAACATGCCAGACATTGTCCTGGGGGCTGGGGGCTGGGGAGGTGGCCGGGACAGGACACAAATCCCTGCCCTCGGGGAGCTGGCACACCAGCCACTTTCACCTGTGCGACCCTACTGCGCCTTTCTTTGCAACACGTTTACCTGTAAAATAATGCCTACCTAGCAAGTCTGGCAGATTGAAAACAGCATGTTAGGTTGGTGCAAAAGTCATCGCCTTTTCAGACCTTGAATTTTAAATCATTATAACTAGGCTCGAACACATCTTCATTAATCAAAATAGGAACCATCACAATTACTACATTTTTGCCAACGAGAAATAAATTATCCATTCCCATAGCATAAAAAAATCCGTGCTTCGGGATTCAATAAACTCTTGGAAAGCATTTTCTGCATCCTGCTGGTTGTGGAAGCGTTTTCCCTGCAAAAATGTGTCCAGATGCTTGAAGAAGTCGCAGTCGGCTGGAGAGAGGTCAGGTGAATGTGATAGATGAGGCAAAACTTCATAGCCCAACTTTTGAAGCATTGGTTGTGCGACGTGTGGTAGGGCGTTGTCGTGGAGAACTGGGCCCTTTCTGTTGGCCAATGCCGGCTGCAGGCGTTGCAGTTTTTGGTGCATCTCATGGATTTGCTGAGCATACTTCTCAGATGTCATGGTTTAGACAGGATGAAAGCTGTAGTGGCTCAGACCAGTAGCAGACCACCAAACAGTGACCGTGACCTTTTTATGCTGCAAGTTTGACTTTGGAGCTTCTTCTCTTCCAACCACTGAGCTGGTCATTGCCAGTTGTCGTATAAAATCCACTTTTCATGGCACCTCACAACCTGATCAAGAAATGGTTTGTTGTTGCATACAAGAAGAGAAGATGACACTTCAAAAAGATGATTGTTTTTTTATTTTGGGCTCAGCTCACGAGACACCCATTTATCAAGCTTTTTCACCTTTCCAATTTGCTTCAAATGCCCAACGACCATAGAATGGTGGACATTGATTTCTTCAGCAACGTCTCGTGCAGTTGTAAGAGGATCAGCTTTGTTGACTGCTCTCATTGTCATTGTCAACTTCCAATGCCCTGCCACTGCACTCCTCATCTTCAAGGCTGTCTCCTTTGCAAAACTTCTTGAACCACCACTGCACTGTATGTTCATTAGCAGTTCCTGGGCCAAATGCGTTGTTGATGTTGAGAATTGTCCCTGCTGCTTTAAGACCCATTTTGAACTTGAATAAGAAAATCACTCGAATTTGCTTTTTGTCTAACATCATTTCCATAATCTAAAACAAATACAAAATAAACAGCAAGTAATAAGTCATTAGCAAAAAAAACATAAAACTACAAATGTGCATTACAATGATGTATAACATAACCGCATTTAAGAATGTATTCCAATATCAAAAGGCAAATTTTAACAATGCTAACCAGCAATCACTTTTGCATCAAGCTAAACAGCTGGGGGACCAAGCAAAGGCACTGAGAACTGGGAGACACTTAATAAATATTCCAAGAATGAATGATTATACCTACCAAATCAGGCACTAACTCTCTATGCCTGATTTCCTAAACTTTCAAACCCACTTAACAAAATTAAATTGCAGAAATTAAATTGCTGATACCACCTCCTGACATTCCACCTCCTGGCATTTTAATATTATATACACATCTCAACACACACACACACACACACACACACACAGACACACATACACACACACACACACAATCCTGGTAGGCTCTCTCACTTTAGAATCACTAAGTATTTCAGATGTCAAAAAGGTTTTGTTGATTATTACTTCTTCTAATTGAAATTATGAAAAAATGTATTATTCAGAAATAAAATTCTATAACAATATTGAATATGCTCTTTCAAGCTGTACTCTCCCAGCTTCACCCCTATCCCATGCAGAAATTTAGATAAGCTCCTCCCTCCAAGGATCACCATATCAGGTAGACAGTAAATGTGGTTAGCTGCTGGCCTGTTTGACTGAGAGAACATTCCTGTCCAGATGGAATCATCAGCTTCATGGTATAGCAAGGTTTGATTCAGACCAGTGGTTCTATATCACACCATGCTACTCATATCATCTGTGGGAGATTTATAGAAACACCTAATGCCTATGATTTCTTGTAGATGAAATCAAAAGCATGGGCAACAAAAGCAAAAATAGACAAATAGGACTACGTCAAACTAAAAATCTTCTGCACAGGAAAGGAAACAATCAACAGAGTGAAAAGGCAACCTAGGGAAGGGGAGAAAAAATTTGCAAACCATTTATCTGATGAGGGGTTAATATCCAAAATATATGAATAACTTATACAACTTAATAGCAAAAACTCAAATAGCCCAATTTAAAACTGGACAAAGGACTTGAATAAGCATGTCTCCAAAGGAGACGTACAAATGGCCAGCAGGTATATGAAAAGATGCCCACCATCACTAATGATCTGAGAAATGCAAAGCAAAATCACAAGGTATCACTTCACACCTGTGAAGATGGCCATTACAAAAAAGAAGAAGAAAAGAACAAGTGTTGGCAAGGATGTGGAGAAATTAGAACCCTTGTGTACTGTTAGTGGGAATGAAAAATGGAATAGCTGCTATGGAAAACAGTATGGAGATCCCTCAAAAAATTAGAAATAGAACTACTATATGATCCAACAATCCCACCTCTGGGTATTTAACCAAAAGAAATCAAAAAGATCTGAAATCAAGATCTTGAAGGGATATTTGCATTTGATAGTTATTGCAGCATTAGTCACAATAGCTAAGGAGTAGGAACAAAGTGTCCATCAATGGATGGATGAATGGATAAAGAAAATGTGGTATGTACATACAGTGGAGTATTATGCAGCCTTAAAAAAGGAAGGAAATCCTGAAATATGCTACCACTAGGATCAACCTTGAGGACATGATGCTAAGTGAAATAACCCCATCACAGAATGACAAATATTGCATGATCGCACATATACGAGGTATCTAAAGTAGTCAAATTCAGCAAAGCAGAAAATAGAATGGTGATTACCAGGGGCTGGTGGAAGGGAGAATTGAGGAGTTGCTGTTTAATGGGTATAGACTTTCAGGCATGCATGATGAAAAAGTTCTAGAGACCTGCACATCCGATATGTTTAACAATGTGCATATAGTTAATAATACTGTTCAATGCACTTAACAGTTTGTTAAGAAGGCATATTCCATGTTGTGTGTTTCTTACCATAATGAAAACAAAAAACAAACAAACACACACAAAAAACTTAATGCCTGGCCCCACTCTAACCAATTAAATCAGGATATGGGGTTTGGGGGCTGGATATCCCTTTGCTGTTTTTGATTTTTTTTTTTTAAGAGATAGAGTCTTGCCATGTTTTCCAGGCTGGAGTGCATTGGCTATTCACAGGCAATCATAGCTCACTACAACTTCCTGGGCTCAAGCGATCCTCCTGCCTCAGCCTCCCAAGTAGCTGGGTCTACAGGCATGTGCCACCATGCCCATTGTTTCTCTCTTTCAGCTATGCACATTAGAGAGCTATTATACCAGCTACAGGAAACTCTCTATGAAACCACATTATCTTTTTTTAAAAAAATAATCTCCATCCTCTCTCCCATATTTTCCCCCTAATAATAACTATAATACTTAATAATACCTATTTTGGTCAATGGGACCATCATCCTTTAGGTTACCTGAGCTGGAAACTTGGGTGTCATCCTAAGCTCACTCCTACCTCCAGCCATGAAACTTCCACATCTTAAACATCCATCCACCCATCTCCTCTCCCTTTCTCTCTCTCTCCCTTTCTCTCTCTCTATTTCCCTTTCTTTCTCTCTCTCCCTTTCTCTCTCTCTCTCCTTTTCTCTCCCTTTCTCTCTCTCCCTTTCTCTCTCTCTCCCTTTCTCTCTCTCCCTTTTTCTCTCTCTCTCTCTCCCTTTCTCTCTCTCCCTTTCTCTCTCTCTCTCTCTCTCTCTCTCTCTCTCTCTCTCTCTCTCTCTCTCTCTCTCTCTCTCTCTCTCTCTCTCTCTCTCTCTCTCTCTCTCTCTCTCTCTCCACTACTACATCTTAAGGATGGGTTTTGATCTTTTCTAAAATTGAGATCTAATTACATTATTCTATCTTTGAAAAATTTCAACAAATAGCCTAACCTTCAGAATAAACTTTAAACCAAAGCCAATATTGCCTACTGCTTTGTCTACTCTGCCTACTAAAATAAAAAAGGGAAGGGTCAAGTGGAAAGAGGTAAGCTTTACATAGTTCATTTTATATCCCTGTCACTAACATTTCTTTCTGAGTCCTTACCAAATTAAGGTGTGTGTTTTGAGTGGGCCTTGCTGTTCTAAGTGTTGCGATTGACTTAGACGCAGCCCTGTGATGTGTGTCATGCCCAGGCAGTGCTCTGTCATTGCCAATCTACTCTCAGTCCTCCTATGGGCCATCTCTCACTGGCATTTGAACATTTGCACAGGTTTTCCAAACTCTCTCTACAACACCTTCCTCCTCCCTACCTCTCTCCACCTGCCTGTCTCCTCTTTGGACTTCAAGATCAGCATACGTATGCCATTAGCTTACAGTGCGGGGGGATGGGGGGGGGGGGGGGGACAGGGATGGTTACAGCAATAGATGCTATAACAAAGATGGCAGGCGCTGCCCAAGGGCTTTGGAACCTACATAATTTCATCTCTGAAGCTGCCTTCTGGAAGCCATCCTGACTAGCTTCACAGAGCGTATAGGGACCCACTCATTCCCTTGTCTCTGCAGGTTACCCGAAAAGGAATGCTCGAGAGGAAATGGCACAAAGCCACAGAATTTTAATTGCAGTTCGGAATGACAAATACGAGTAAGCCAAAGTTTGCAAAATTTGCAAAACTGAGAAAGCACTATGAATTTTGCAACAATGCCAGGAATGGTTGTGAGTAGGTCCACACAAACAAACAGGAGTTCTATAAACACAGGAAGCTACTTTTCTCACCCATCCTCAACCTCTAGATCCAAAGCCAACATGCCCCTTTTGCCTCTTACCCACTCAACTAGAAGGGCGAGGGGTCAAATGAGAAGAGGTAAGTTCTATAGAGCATATTTATTCTGCATTGCTATAATTAACATTTCTGAGTACCAATCAAATTGGGGTTTGCGTTGTAAGTGGGCCTTGCTGTTCTAAATGTTGCAATTGATCTGGATGTAGCTGTTGATTCGCTTTTGAGACTATTATCCATTTGACAACCAGGAAAAATGATCTTCTTTGGATCTGACCTGCCAGATTTGATTCCCAAGGAATGATGAGCATCCATTAGTGGGCCCATATATATTAATGAGCAGGAGGGTGTGGAACCGAGTACTCTGTAATTACACCCACAATTGCTTCCACATTTAAAACAAATTCTGGTATTATTTGCATGCGTCATTGAAAACCAATTATTTATACAGGTTGCAATTTTGACTCATAAAAAAATGAACATTTGTTTTATACTTTTCAAGGAGGGAAAAATGCAATGAATAGAATATAATAGTTTCTCTCAAATTATCGGTTACCAAAAATATTTCTTTTTAATCCGAGAAGGCCTGTTCAATAGGAATGTTTGCATTATTTAGTTTGTTTACTTGCTTGTAGTTATTCTTGTTAAAATTTACAAGTCCAATTATTTGACTGTGACATGGAATTGTGTCCAAAGAATTAGAGAAGCATTTGCCCACTGGTAATTAAAGTTTCTGGGGTAATAAGAATTTAAAAGATTATATAAGAGATAATAATATTATCTTCTAGTGAGTAACTGCTCCTTTCGTTTTTTTTTGAAAAGGGAATGATATTAACTCTTCCAGCCTGTATTTTAATTCATCCTTCTCAAGTGTGAGTTGGAAGGAAGGGTTAGTTGCAGTTAATAAACACCAGCTATGTAGCCAAACACCACCCTGGGAACTCAGACAAAGACAAGTAAGAAATAAATGCCTCCTCCCTCAAGAAACTCGCATTTTAGTGGGCCCCAGTGTTCGAAAGTTTAAAATCTCACATATAGGAAGTCATCTCCTATCCAATATGCTCTCCATCAGCACTGAGGAAAGCCAAGCCCTGGCATTAAGTGTAGGGAGGATCATGAATATTTCAGAGGCTACAAAAATGTCTGCAGGCTCATAAAGTTTGGGAACTTATGGGGGAAGATTAAATGTGCTGATTGAACACACAGATGAAGCCAGGCATGCTCATTTCTCCTGCGGCCCCTTCCCACGCGGGAGGCGGAGGGGAATGGGAGGGTTAGGGAAGCCGCACCCACGGGCTCTGCAGTTGGGCTGGAGGCAGCCTTTGCTGTTTACCTTTTGTTTTTTGAGACAGATTCTCACTGTGTTGCCCAGGCTAGAGTGAGTGCCGTGGCGTCAGCCTAGCTCACAGCAACCTCAAACTCCTAGCCTCAAGCGATCCTCCTGCCTCAGCCTCCCGAGTAGCTGGGACTACAGGCATGCACTACCATGCCGGCTAATTTTTTTCTCTATGTATATTAGTTGGCCAATTAATTTCTTTCTATTTATAGTAGAGACACAGTCTCGCTCTTGCTCAGGCTGCTTTCGAACTCCTGACCTTGAGTGATCTGCCCGCCTCGACCTCCCAGAGAGCTAGGATTACAGGCGTGAGCCACCGTGTCTGGCCAGCCTTTACTATTTCTTAGCTTATGATTTTAAGAACCTTATGGAACAACCTCTTGCCTCAGTTTCCACTGCAGCAAAATGGGAAGTACCACTGGTCCTCACCCTACAGGGTTGTCATGAAGATCGTGAGTTAATGCTTGCAACAGGGCGAAGAGGGCTTAACAAATGCAACTATGACTATAATGATCTCAGGCACTTATTTTTTTATTTTTATTTTTATTTTTTTTTGAGACAGAGTCTCGTTTTGTTGCCCAGGCTAGAGTGAGTGCTGTGGCGTCAGCCTAGCTCACAGCAACCTCAAACTCCTGGGCTCAAGCGATCCTCCTGTCTCAGCCTCCTGAGTAGCTGAGACCACAGGCATGCGCCACCATGCCCAGCTAATCTTTTTTCTATATATATATTAGTTGGCCAATTAATTTCTTTCTATTTATAGTAGAGATGGGGTCTCTCTCTTGCTCAGGCTGGTTTCGAACTCCTGACCTCGAGCAATCTTCCTGCCTCGGCCTCCCAGAGTGCTAGGATTTCAGGCACTTCTTTCTCAACCCAAATCCCTCTTTGTCTTTGGAATGCATCTCCATCAGGACCCTCTGAGATGAACTCTAGACATTTCCCGGATCTGACTCGACAAGGAGAGGGAGTACAGGGTAAACTGCATCCTCACTCTCTGCCATCAGGTTGAAAATTATCTCATTCGTGACTCATTTTATTTTTTTCCCTGCATACTCCAGGCTTTGGGAGCTTTGAAGAAATCCATCTACAAATGCAGATTCCCCTGGGAGACGCCTCTTGCAGGCTCCAGCCGAACAGGGGTGGCAAGTGGATGGCACTCTGCCCGGGGGTAAGCAAAGGCTTTGCAGCTGCCTTTGTAAACACTGCACTGGGAAAGAAAAAAAAAAAAAAAAAAAAAACACCCTGGCCCCATGCCGCCTTTTTCCCTGGGACCCTGAGATCCGTCGCAGGTCCTTCCCCAAAGCTACATCTGCAGAAGCCAGAACTGGCGGGAACAATCCTCCATGCCCAAGCGCCCGGGCAGCTTGGCAGAGGAAGAGCTCAGAGGAGCCCAGTGCACAGCAGCGAGCCTGTCCCTCTGTCGGCAGAAACTGCAAGGAAGCAGATATTGAAGCCTGAGGTTGGTACAGGCCACGAAATACT
Organism: Mirza zaza; assembly: GCA_008750895.1. Classification (NCBI taxonomy): domain Eukaryota; kingdom Metazoa; phylum Chordata; class Mammalia; order Primates; family Cheirogaleidae; genus Mirza; species Mirza zaza. Next base: position 128,352 of record VSMD01009764.1, on the reverse strand, counting down.
GTTTTTCACTCGGGCTTACATGGTGGAGGCGAGGAGAATGCAGCGCAGTGCAATGAGATGGAATCAGGTGCTACTTCCTTTCCACAACTGATATTCCAAATCTTGCTGCTTGCAGGAGAAGAGATGACAAGGAGAAAGAAAGTGGGGTTTGCTCCGACTGGCCCAGCTGCCCGTCGGAAACAGAGTGGGAGACACGAAGGTGACTGTGTCCTTTTAAACTTTCTGGCAACCACACCTAAAACCAGGAAAGAGAAAGAGAAATTAATTTTAATAAAGTATTTGCTTTAACCCCATAGATCCAAGAGACCATCGTTTTGGCAAGTAATCACTAAAAAAAGAATAATAAGATCTTCTTTACATTCTTTTTGATGCCGTCTTCGAAATCCAGTGCGTCGCAATGTGGACAAGGGACATTGCAAGTTCTCAACAGCTACCTGTGCCTGGTGGCTCTGATTTTGGACAGAGCAGGACTAGACCCTTGTTGGAAAAGTAAGATAAAGCAGAAACTTCCAGATTGCCAGAGCGATGACATGCCTTCCACTAGAGCACATTGGGACGAGCTGAGGTTCATCTTATAAGTTAATTACAGACTTTTCAGCCCTGTCACTTGCTCTCTCTCTCTCCTGGCAACAGGAGGCAGCGGCCACTCAGATCCCAAACCCCTGGTCCTCTGTCTCTCGAGAGAAGTATCTTTTTGGTTGATGTCATTCCATTTCTAAAGTTCCCCGGGTGTGCGGTGCAAAGGTCTCTCTGGGCATTCACACCTACTTTTAGGAGTTTCGAGGTCTTCCCGACAGAAGGCCACGCTAAGTAAGGGGCAGGAGCTGGAGAAATCCCAGATGACTTTGGAAGCCTTTGCAACGTGACAAATGCAGAGACCGGACGACTTGCGCACGTCCTTTCTAAGGCGCAGGACTGAGAAGGGACAGGTGACACCTTCACCCAGCCTCCCAGGCTTTGTTCTCCTTCCCTTCCAAATGTTCCCAATGTTGCCACCCATCTTTGGGAATTTATGAATCCATGACAAATAAATTTCTCCTGATCACTCACTCTCCCAGTCTCAGAATGGTCTGGTTGAGGGCATCTTCTCGGGCCTCTGGCTTTGGGTACAGCTCACAGAGAGGTTTCTCGTTCTCCTGAACATCAGGAGATCTTACTGGTCTCAACCCGAAGACCTCCACCTACGGGAAATCTTCCACCCACCCACCACTAGAACAGCTGTGAAGTGAGATATGTGTGCGCTCTCGTATTCTTGCTACTTCTCATATTTTATAATCATGATCGACCCGGGTGATTATCTGATGATACGATTAATCTATTCCCCCACGTGCTTCCTGTAGGCAGAAAATGGATCTGTTTTGCCCATGTCTAATGGAGATAACTTGGAATGTTATTCTCCCTCCCCAGCCCATCAAACTCTATTCTGAATTTAATATTACCTCAAGCTCAGAAAAACTCAGTATTTATTCAACTGTTTTGCTTCTCCTTGTTTCATTGCTGCCTTTAAACATAAACAGTTCTCCTCCGGCTCCTGGTTACAGCCCTTCCTGAAGGTGTCTCACCTAATGTGTAGAGTCCCCTTTGCGCTCTGTCCTCTTTCCCTCCCCTAGTGCCCAGGCCTCCCCTCATAGGAGCCCTCTTCCCAGCTCCTTGCCTGATATTTCAGAGACCACTAGAATGTTCCCTCTGTCCCATGCATAGACTAAGAAGTCTCTGTGTTTCCATTGCTATCTTCTGGAAGGGAAGGAAGCCATACCCTGAAGTCTTCACCCTTTATTGTGAACAACACATCAAAATGCTTAAGGGAAAATATTGGTGAATTAAAAAGATGGCCCATAAAAAGCTTGATGTCAAGGCAACAGCAACTTCCCGTATGTCCTAAGTCGGCCCAGGGCTCATTTTTCATCATTTCTGCCCATAGCTGTGACTTGATCAAGATCCTGCCAAAAGCACTGAGGATTTAGAAAGCTTCCCGCAGGCTTCCTGTTTTCCACAGATGGCACCAAACTAAAGGGCCTCCAGACACAGGGTGGTGGGTGGACAATGATTGCAGGAAAAAGATTCAGCCTAGTGCCATCATGATGATGCTTTTGTCTGGAAAGATCTAGTGCCTGGGACGGCGGGCCTGAGTGGTCCCCCTGGTTTCAATGAGCATCACGATTCACTGAAAATACATCTCTGGGCAGCCTAAGGAGTCTCTGATCGCAGGTAGATCCATGAAAAGATGAACGTTTTGTTTCCTAGGCTAGGAAACGCTGGAGTGAGCTACGTACCAGCAGGAGGCTGGGCTTGAGAAAGCAAGACCTGCTCTTGGAGAAAAGAGCTGAAGGTCTTTCTTTGTGGCTCGCAGAGAGAACAACAAATGAGACTCAGAGTGACCTGCACAGAGCTATCAATAACAGCCTGTCCTTGTAGAACATTTTGACATCAATCCCCTGAGACAGACAGGGGAAGAACATTATAGCCGTTTGCACAGATGGGGAAACTGAGTCTCAGAGCTGCTGAGAAACGAAAGAGGAGCAGAGTCAGAGCTTGAACACCTATGTCCCTACTTCACTGACTACTCAATAAGTATCTTTTCTCTCCATTTTATTTTTAAATTTAAAGCCATAATTTATTAACCTAGAAGGACTATTCATGGAGGGTCGTTTACACAAATACCAGGTGCTGTCTTTTAGTTGCATTATTCGAGTGACTTGAAGAACACATGAACCTAGTACTACGCTTTAGAAAGTTTGCTAGAAAGAAGTTAGCATGTGTATATCTGCAGATTGTGACATTGTTTTTGTGCACGTAGAGACAATGACATAGAACAGGAAAACATGATGGCTTATAACCAGGAAATCTTTCATTGACTTGAGAATTTGTTTAACAAGTCACTCTAGAAAGCAGGCAAAGGGTGGAGGGCAGGGACAGGAATAATGTGCACAAAGAAAATGTTTTTTCATGCAGCAAAAAAGAGCAACATAAGAAAGAACTGTCCACACACACAAACATGCACACACATATATTCTTTCTCCTTTTCCTCCTGGTCTTAATAAAAAACCCTGAGACAGCTTCTACAAACAGTAGACCGTTCCGGAGGAAAAAAGCAGATGCCCAGAACACTCCCGACCCAATTAATCAAACCCTCGACCAAGAGCACAATGGAGCCATTTTCTTGTTATTACAACAATTCATAAAATTTGAGGGGGGGGAAAAAAAAGCTACGCATATAACCTTACCAACCCAACACAACTATTTCCAGTTTTGCAAATTCTCTTCCAGTTTGTCTTAATATGCATATTTTTTCTAAAGTCCCTAACATGCAGCCATTTCCTTTGAATTGTATCAATTATTTCAGAAGAAAAGAAGTTTAAGTTTAAATATCACATCACACTCTCGTTCCTGTCGTGGTCATTTCGTATTTACTTTGGGAGTTATTTCAGAGTGTAATCCCCCGGGCAAAAGCTTGCTTCCCAGGTTGTTAAAGGGAACCTATTAATATTGTCCTCAGCTCACCCAGGGAGCCCAGTGTTTGGTCAAAATGCAAATTTATGTGACAATATATATTTCATAATAATTTTCTTCTCGCACTTTCAAATGACTTTAATACCTAAGGCCCATCATTTGTATTAACAAATTGAAATTTATGATCATTACTTCAGAGTAAAGTGTCATCCAGGTGACATTAATAAATGCCATGTGGCACATGATGGAGTTGGTACCACAGGATCATGCTGTCCCCTGTTTAAATAATGCCAGGGTTCAAGTGATTAAATTCCACTAAAGACTTGGTCATTTCAAACAAAGTGACTTAATTTATAGCATCTGGTTTGCATAATCACTCGGCCTCTCTCCTGTAGTATTCTGGAGAGCAAGATTAGGGGATTGATAACGGCCTCCACAGGTATAACATTTCAAAGTTGCATTTGATGGTTTGATCTCACAAGCAGATTCTTAAAAACTATGCCAATTGGGTTCTTTTTTTTTTTCCATCTCAAAATATTTATATTCTAGTGGAGTTTCCCATCAGAGTAACTGTCATGGACGGGAAGAAAGAAGATATTTGAATTTGTCCTTGAAAAGGGAAAAAGTATAACCACTCTCCTTTAAAAAATACAACCAAAATCCAATTTGGCCCTTGCTGGCAAACTAAATTCTCTGTTATCAATGTGCAGGTCACATCTGGGATTTTCTTGAAAAATCAAGAGAGAATTACTTTTCTAATGACCCTGAATATAATCCTTCCCTAGTAAGTAGCAAAGGAGCCAGATGGACAACTTATATATTCCAGACGTGTTTGGAAGGTAGACTAATTTTCACAATCGAAAACTTTGGAAAGAAGCAATATATGGTTTCAGTCCTCTGACTTAAAGAAAGTACTGGAAACTTTTAATGATTTGTGCTGGTCGTTGCTTTTCTAAGGAATCTGAATACTTTATCTCTCAGCTGCTGCTTTAATCTGTTACAATTATCTTTGAGGTCTCTCACGCCCCCTGGACTTTCCTACATTTTTGAGCCTTTTGTTTCATATGTCAAGTTTCAAATTTCCTTCTCATCCACCCACCCATGTATCCATCTACCCACCCAACTCAGCATCATTAATTCACAGAACTTTAGAAGCTGCACATGTGATGTAAAATAAGACATAGACCCTGGCCTCAAGAAACTTGGACTCAATCATCAGATGAAATGTGTATAGCATGAATTATGTATTGCTGAAGAGGCAGATACTCACCATGTGTAAATTGAGGGGTACATAAGTTTAAGCATATTTAGAAATAAAACAGGGATGAAAGGAGGACCAGTCTATGGAAAATGGAAAAGAATTGGGAAAACTACTTGATCTGACAAATACATACTGCAGCGTTTACCGTGATGGAATAGTTGCTGAAATAGGAATTCTTAATTATATTATTAAATAATTAATTAATTAGTGACTAAATCTTGGTTTCTGGTTGGCCTGAGATTAAATCCACTCCTCGCGTGTAGCTTTGTTAGCTCTGCAGGAGAAGATCTTCAAAACCTGGAGAATTTCGAAAGGAGGAAGGGAGTGAGGATGGATGGAAGTAAAATACATCACTTATGATCCATGCCTGAAATATTTACATTTGCAAATAGCATCTTTTATACCGTTAGCAGGTGCTTCATTGAACTTCCAATGACCATCTTGGTCGAAATACTCCTGTGCAGGTGAAAGACAAACAAAAGACGCCACTGGTTTCCACTTATCCCAAACATCACCAACGAGACCCAAGGAAGTCATCTCATAAAGAAAATTGAGAGAATCTCAGGGCCACAGAAGGTCTCTTGAAGCTTTCCTTGGACTTTGGGAGTTTTCATTTGCTTGTTTTCAGTTTAGTTGTTTTTTTAAGAAAAAAGTATTTGGAAGAAATACCTAAGGGTAAGCATTGTAGCATTGTCAACGGATTTTTCTGTTCTTAGTTTCATGCTGTGAAGTCATAAGAGTGTTAGGATGCCTAAGGAAATAAAAGCAGTTTCTGGAAATTCTGATGACCATAAAGCATAGATTTTAGGGTTTTTGTTTTTGTTTTTGTTTTCTTTTTTGAGATAGAGTCTCACTCTGTTGCCCCAGCTAGAGTGCCATGACATCAGCCTAGCTCACAGCAACCTCAAACTCCTGAGCTCAAGCGATCCTCCTGCCTCAGCCTCCTGAGTAGCTGGGACTACAGGCATTTGCCAACATGCCCAACTAACTTTTTCTATATGTTTTTAGTTGTCCAGCTAATTTCTTCCTATTTTTAGTAGAGACGGGGTCTCGCTCTTGCTCAGGCTGGTTTCAAACTCCCGACCTTGAGCAATCCTTCTGCCTCGGCCTCCCAGAGTGCTGGGATTACAGGTGTGAGCCACCGCACCTGGCCTAGGTTTTTAAAATAATTTTAGGATTTTAGATTTTAGATTTTAGGTTTTTAAAATAATTTTTGATATTATTTTGCAAAGCTGACGCACGAGACTTCTGCTGCCCTCATGAATCCTTCTAACAGGGAGGTCACAGGGGGTGGTTTTCTCCAAGAGTCTCAAAGAGGTGGAGTTTGACTTCCACGATGCATTTGCCAACAAGCTCCCTAATCAGTCCTTCCATGAACTGGTCACTTGGCAACTTAGTAATGGCAAAGTGGGTCTCAGGGAGCCGCATGTCAAAGAGTCTGGGTGTCGTCTTCTGTCACCTATCATGTGCTCTCTCTTTGCTCTCTTCTCTCCTTGCCCATGTGTGTGTTGTCATTGCTGTCATACTTAGGTGCAGGCATCAGTCCTTGTCAGTAAATTCAATATATTCATAGTTATAAATTGACAGCATTGATAAAGTTGGAGACATTCATTTTTCACAGCGTGAAACCTCTAATTTCCTCTGTGTTCAGATTGGATTTGCGTCACGTCATGAACCTGCTGTAAAATAAAATAAAAAAAAAATATATGAGAAGGGAAATTGCGAAAGGAGACTGACTTTTCACCACTTATCCTTTTACCCTGTTTGAAAACTTTACCATAAACATGTATTGCCTAATTTTTTGAACTCTATACAACAAATAAATAAATAAATAAATGCAGCTGGGCGCAGTGGCTCGTGCCTGTAATCCTAGCACTCTGAGAGGCCGAGGCAGGAGGATCGTTTGAGTTCAGGAGTTCGAGACCAGCCTGAGCAAGAGCGAGACCCCCGTCTCCACTAAAAAAAAAAAAAAAAAAAAACAGAAAGAAATTAGCTGGACAACTAAAAATATATAAAAAAATGTAGCTGGGCATGATGGTGCATGCCTGTAGTCCCAGTTACTCAGGAGGCTGAGGCAGGAGGATCGCAGGAGCCCAGGAGTTTGAGGTTGCTGTGAGCTAGGCTGACGCCAGGACACTCTAGCCCGGGCGACAGAGCGAGACTCTGTCTCAAAATAAATAAATAAATAAATGCCACCTGGAAGGTGTTTTTCACCATGGTTAGTTGGGATCTCTCTAGAACAGGGCCTCTGAGACCCAGTGCTGTTCTCATTCAGATTTAGGGCCATCGTGGTGGGAAAAGCAGAAACGCTGAAATATTCAGGAGAAGCAAGATTTTGTGGATGTCGTTGAAATTTATGCCAAACTAACAAAGACCAAAGCGAATACAGTCACCGAGATTTGCTGGAACAACTGTCTCTGCAAAACGGAGCAGCATTTTATTGCCCCTCCGTCTGCTGTTAACAAGCTAGACACCAAAGCTAATGACAATTACAGCTGAACAAGTGACAGAGACACAGTGCTCATCTTTTTACGCAGCCTTGGGGAGACTATAACTTTTTAGAGTTTTCTGCTCGCAAATCCTGAGGCTGAGGTAGAGAATCGCTTCCTTTGGTGGCATGATCAGCATTTCCTCCCTGGAAAAGGCACAATGGCAGGTGTCCTCAGCGGGACCTGTTGAAGAGAAGGATGGATCTGAACCAGGAACTCAGGAGCGTGGAGTAGCTACCCATGGACCAAGGAGATGAGGCTTGGGCAACCTGTTTTTTCACAGGCCCCACTGTGAAACTGGTAAGCAAGAGAACATGCTGGAAGACCCCAGCCAATGCATCGTATGCACGGGGGGCAGGCGTGCAAATTGCCAGTTAGTTTCTCATGCCCAACCTCATGATCTACCAGAGTACCCTTTCCAAAAACTCTACGCTGACAAAGCAATGTTACTGAGTGTTCTTCTCCTTAACGTTTGACTTCTTCTTATTTATTTTTTTTGAGAAAGAGTCTCACTCTGTTGCCCGGGCTAGAGTGCCGTGGCATCAGCCTAGTTCACAGCAACCTCCAACTCCTGGCCTCAGGCAATCCTCCTGCCTCAGCCTCCCTCCCGAGTAGCTGGGACTACAGGCATGCGCCACCACGCCCGGCTCATTTTTTCTATATTTTTAATTGGCCAGTTAATTTCTTTCTATTTTTAGTAGAGACGGGAGTCTCGCTCTTGCTCAGGCTGGTCTCAAACTCCTGTCCTTGAGCGATCCTCCCGCCTCGGCCTCCCAGAGTGCTAGGATGACAGGCATGAGCCACTGCACCTGGCCAACGTTTGACTCCTTTCTGCCACTTGTCACTGTGGACTGTATTCTTCCTAAGACTCTCCTCATGTCACTGACACTTCTTAGAGGGCAAGACTATGTCCAATAATAGTAATAATATTAATAATTACTATGAAATGTGAAACACCTTCCATGTACCTGGCACTTTGCATAGACCTCTTACTTGATCCATGCAACTACCCTTTCATACCTGACAGGTACGATCATCCCCAGGGAAATGCAGTTTAGAAAGGGAAAAGGATTTAATTTATATTTCTGGCATCCCATTTTTAGTATCCCTGGCCCTGTTACTTCCTGACCATGTGACACCAAAGTTCAGTCACCTAAGAGTCGTGGACACTGTGGCAGCTCCGAGGAAGTAGAGTGTGTTGGTTTTAGGAACAGGCAGATGACTGATCCCCATGCATGAAAGATGCTTAATCATTAGTAGATTCTTCCCCCACCCCCAAGAAAAAAGAAGTAATAAAAATAAATACATAATTGGGAGATCCCACCACGTGGACCAGCGGCATCATAATCTTTGTCATCATCAGACTGGAACTTTCTTCTCTAGGGACTCTTGCTCATTCCAGCATGCCTCACTTCCCTGTAACTGCCACTGTGTCTACAGCCTGCTAGATACCCTTTAAGCGTTCTGAAAATGCCCTTTTGTGGATGAACTGGATGCAATTTGTGTTTCTAGATACGGTAATACTGAGAAAAGGACAAATCAGGAAAATAACAAATTGGTATTCAGGTCTATTAATCAGGCCATGAGCATTTTTGCTCGAAGGCCCTTTCCCAGAGTTTTACTCCCCCGGGACCTATGGAGACATGGCACAAAAGGTAGAGCCTTCAGGCAACCACTGTCACCTCCAGCTACAAGTCCAGGTAGCATAAAAACTAGACAGCTTAACACAAAGAAATTAGAACTGTCTTTCAGGAGCAAGAAAGCCCCAAGGCAGTAAGTGTAATCTCAGCTAAATGCTTTGTCAGACCAAAAAGGCACATGACCTTGTACGTTTTAATCTTTTGACCTTGACAGCAGAAGGCACGGAATAAAAGTGCGTTTACCCGAATTTGACGACAGCACAGCTAAAGGAAATCAGCGAACATCGGAAGTTAGGATAAATATCTTTAAAACTTCATCTACGAAAGCCAACTGTAACATTGCAACTCAGACAAAAATGAAAAAAAAAAAAAAAGTGCTTCCAAATGCCAAAAGAGATTTCCATCTTCCCATCATTTTAAGAGCAACCGCTATAAAATACGTTCTAAAACAAACACAGAGCACTAAAAATTCCACTGTTTAAGCTAAAAGTCAAACATCTGTCTCGTTGCCTTCCAGTTTCACCTTGGGTCCTGTGGGTTTCAACTAAAAACTGCAGAAATTTGGAGCTTTCCCACTCAAATGCATTTTGAAGAGTTAGTTTGGAGATTTTTAATCATCTTTACTAGGCAATCATGGCTTTCCTTTCAGCCTAAACAGACGTGGAAAGAAGGACCATCTATGGAACGGAATCGTAAGACGATTCCAAAGGAAGTGGGGAAAGCTGGACAGACCTGGGTTACGATCCTGCCTCTGCACCTTAGTTCCCAGTGCCCTTGGCCTTGGTACGTTACTTAACCCTACTAAGTTTCCTCTTTATGAAAAATTAGTAATTGTAATACTTGGTCCATAGGGGTTTTGTGAGGATCGGAAGGGATGGTTTATTAAGCTTTTGCATCTGATCAAGGCTCAGGAATGGAAACCCATGTACCATTATCGTCCTTCTTCAAATGGATGGAGGAAAATTCATAAAGACAACTCCTCACTGAGCACCCATTATATACTTTGTGTATACCTGCATTTAATTCTTAAAATCAGTCTGAATGAGCAGTATCATCTCCCCTATTTTACTCACGGGCCACACAGCTACCGTGCAGTGGAGCTAAGGTTCTCAACCCAGGTTTGTTCCCCTCAAAAGCCTGGGTCCTTTCTGCTACCCTAGACTGCCCCCTCGCCCAAGAAATCGATGTGACGCGTCACACGAACGCTTGCAGTTCTCAAAAGGGGATTTCCTTTCGAAGAAGCTCTTTCTAATTGCCAGCGTCCTGCAAGGCACCTTTTGTGCTGTTACTGTAATTAATCGTGAGCTGGGGATCCTATCTCAGCCTCTCAGTGATGACGCCCCCAGGACTGAGACTCCCCCCGGTCACTGTGCACACCTGGTCTAGGGAAAGGTGGTGGGAAATGCACTGATTCTGGGAAACCGTCAACTTAGCAGTTCTAGCAAAAAGTTTGATTCCTACGTCAATATTTGCCAGTGTAGGATCAGCACGTTATTTCAGGTGGATTTGTTTGCTATTCCTTCCAAATCATGTCCTTCCTGCTACTTTGGTTTCTGGGGTGAGCTCTTAGCATCATGAGTGTTACATGAGTGATAGAAAACACATCATAGTTTCACAGCAACCAAACTACCCAGCCCGCCCGATCGGGCTCCTGTGGGCAGCCTGGCATCGTGTCCTTGTACTATACTCTCAGAAATGCATAGATGTTTGGTAAAGACTCAACAGGGGCAATGACGTGTAAGTTATTCCAACTGCCAACAGGCTCAACATTTCCAAAATTGTCTTAGTACATAAGGTTAGAATAGTGAACAAATTATTGAACCTTTTTGAGTCAAGTTATCTCCTGTGTAAAATGAAGAACTTGGATTACGTTGGGCTCTTTCCAGATATGCTATTTTATCATTATATTCTACGTGATCGCTCAACCCATTGGGCTCCCCAAAAGTAGAAGAGAGTTTTAGAATACATGACAATGAATTATACCTATATTGAGGAAATATTTATACTGATTTATGTTATACTATTTTTAAATCCCCCCTTATAAATTTTGTAAGGTTGAATAAATTACAGCTACTTAGAGTAAAAAGCATCTAACCCTATACAAAAATGTGAATGATGCATCTGTGAATCACTCAATGATTATAAATATTGGTGACAATGTAGTAATGTATCACTAAATAATGAGCTCTCTTATCATGAGCGTTCACCTTATTTCATAAAAATGATAAATTTGTCACACATAAAAACATGTGAAAACTAACATACAAAAGAAAAAACACTTAAGTGAACCACGAAGGCAAAAATTGTTTTTAATAATTTCATTTCCCCATAATTTACATGATTTTAAGGTTACCCTTAATAAAACGAATCTAATTTTAAATTCATTCAGAAATGTTTTATTTTTCTGACTAAAAATCAATGATCTTATACTTTCTTACTAATCATTTCTCAAGAAAAGACTTAAGTGAAACATTCATTAGAATAGATTTACAGTCCCATTTTGTGAGGCGGAGGATTGAAGTAAGCATACTTAATCTACTATTTTGATGGAATCCAAAGGATTTTGTTAAAAGCTGAAGTACTTTGAACCCAAGTATTTAAGCTTCAAACCAAGCTCTAAGCACTAGAGGAAACGTAAGTCAAATTTTGATTCAAGTCAACCTAAGATCCTTAGCTGAGAAAGTACTTATGTTCTTAAATATATATATATGAGATCAGATTCTTATAAGTATTTTGGTGTGCACACACACAAACACACGCGCTGTCTTCTGTGAATTCTGTCAAACCAACCGATCACTCATTTTGAGGCATTTAAAAAAATACCTTTGTCTCTACATTCATTTAATGAATACATTTTATTAAATATCTGTCTGTGCTAAATGCAAATCCCAAAACAACTCAAAGTAAAAGCACAAGAAGACTTAAAACAACAACCAAACTCTCAAGAAATCGGAGAAATCTTAAGGGGTGGAAAAAGTCTCATTGGGCTATGGAAATTAAGTCATCAGAAAATCAAAACATTGAACTCCTTCCCTGGAGTCACAGAGACAAACGCAAAAGCAATTGCAGACTAGGGCCTCCTTGATAGCAAAAATGGAGTCTCATTTGTCTGTGTCTCTCCAGCACCCATGATACTGACTCAGCAGGTAGCAGGTACCCAAATAAATTTGCCTTCTTACAGGGTCTAATCCTGGACGCTGAAATACACCTGCAACATACATGAAGTTGCTGCAACTGGTCTCATTATTATTAACAGGACTCAGGGTATCTGGGATTGTTTTTGACACAAAAATGATCAGGTCTGCTTGGTGGGGCTTTGAAAGCCACCAAGGGGTGGCTTTCAAAGGCTTTGTCCTGTGTCCCATTCTCTCCCCCTCAACTCATATACACACAATTCTTTAATATGGGCAGTGGATGTTTTCTTAACCTATTGGTATGGATTCTGGGAAAGCGACCTCAAAGCTCGCCCACACCCACCTCCACTACCACTTTGCCATTCACGGATGCCTTCATCAGTGGCCGTGATGGCCGATGGCTGGGGTGAACACTCATTCTTAGGGGCAGGATTTTGATAAATAAATGGTATACCCCGGAGACTGAATGCCTGGTGAGCCAAAGGCCCCAGGATAACCAACAGCCTGAACCCGACTAGCCAAGAGAATCACAGGTTTCCTGTTACAAAGAAAAACTCATCTTTAATGATCAAATGAAAATGCAAATTTAGGGAAAACAAATCGGGTTATTTGGAGGACGGTATGTACTGGGAGGATGTTAATGTCATTGTGGTTTCCTGAGGAAAGGGCCTCTAGTTTGCTTGCAAGCAAAACGTCAATTCTAATTATTCAAACTGACATCCCACAGGAAGTTTTATGAAAATCAGGGTAGATCCCGAAGAATGGGCAGGAAGCAGAGTTTTGATTTGGGAAGATGGGAGAGGTCAGCAACTTACAGAGAGTTCTGATAAAGAGACTTCTCGAATGGCTGAATCTGAGTCTCTTGGTCATGGAGTCTTGTTGAGGAACCTTGAGCAATGCTATGGCTTGGTTGGTTTGACCCTCTCCAAACTCATGCTGGAATTTGATTCCCAGTGTGGGAGGTGGGGCCTATTGGGAGGTGTCTGGGTCGTGGGGGTGGGTCCCCCCCATCTAAGCCCCCTATGGCTTAGATGGCACTAAGCCATGGCACTAAGCCACTAAGTATTGAGTGAGTTCTTGCTCTATCAGTTCCTACAAGAGCTGGTCATTAAAAGAGCCTGCCACCTCCCTCTCCTCTGTCCCTGTTGCTTCCTCTCTCACTATGTGATCTCTGCACGTGCCTTCTTCCCTTGCCTTGTGCCATGCATGGAAGCAGCCTAAGGCCCTCACCAGAAGCCAAGCAGATGCCAGCATCACGCTTCTTATATGGCCTGGAGAACCATGATCCAAATAAACCTCTTGTCTTTAAAATTTCCCAGCCTCAGGGATTCCTTTATAGAAACACAAACAGACCAAGACGAGCAGGTCTACTTCCTCTGCTGTCTCGCCTTCTATTAAATTAATTAAACAAGCTCTTTCCGCAGTAAAAGCCCCATGTGTAGCACCCAGTACAATGTGAAATGTGAAGATAAAAAGTGCTTTCTGAGATTACCAAGTGAGGTAGTCTTTGAAATATGGGTGCCAATCTTATTGTAAGGATTTTATTATTGTGAACGTTATTAATGACTAAGATCTCCTTTTTGGTATATTAATTGCCTATCGCCATGATAACGCTCCATAATGAACAACTATAAAATTCCCATTGCAGGCACAAAAGTAGCATTTATTTAACTCATGAGTAGCGGGTTGGGCCATTTGGGTTGGGATCAGCTGAGCAGTCCTTCTTGTCTTTTTAAGGTTGCTGGGCTGTCTGTCACTAGTTCTAGGGTACCCTTGGTTGGGAGACTGGAGTGATTCCTCTCTTCGTTGTGTGACTGTCATCCTCCAACAGACTAGCCTGGACATATGTTTATTTTTTTCAGCATATTATAGGGGTACAAATGTTAAGGTTACATATATTGCCCTTGCCCCCCTCCCCCCTCGAGTCAGAGCTTCAAGCGTGTCCATCCCCCAGTTGGTTCCCATTGCACTCATTATGTTCGTATATACCCATCCCCTCCTGCCCTCTTCCACCCGCCTGACACCCGATAAATGTTGCTCCTATATGTCCACTTAGGAGTTGATCCATTAATACCAATTTGCTGTTGAGTCCATGTGGTGCTTGTTTTTCCATTCTTGAGATAACTTCACTTAGTAGAATGGGTTCCAGCTCTATCCAGGAAAATACAAGAGGTGCTAGATCACCATTGTTTCTTATAGCTGAATAGCACTCCATGGTATACATATACCACATTTTATTCATCCACTCATGTATTGATGGGCACTTGGGTTGTTTCCACAGCTTTGCAATTGTGAATTGTGCTGCTATAAACATTCGAGTGCAGGTGTCTTTTTCATAAAGTGACTTTTGAGCTTTTGGGTAGATGCCCAGTAGTGGGATTGCTGGGTCAAATGGTAGATCTACTTATATCGCTTTGAGGTATCTCCATATTGTTTTCCACCGATAGCCTGGACATATCTTCATCGTGATGGCAAAAGGCAAGAGCAAGAGTAAGCCCAGTTCACAGGCTCTTTTCAAGCCATTGCTTGCATCTCCTCTGCTCGTATCTCAGGGCCAAGGCACGTCACATGCCTGAGTGCGGGGTCAGGATGGGAATGCACTAAGTACACGGTGAAGGATGTAGACACAGAGGAGTGAAGAATTCAGACCAGCAGAGCAATCAACCTACCACATGGGACGTGTTATCGTTTATCTGAGAATATTCATTTATATTACTTTGTTCTTGTAGAATTAAAACAAATTTTTTGTTTTATCAGAACTGACATCCTACAGGAACTGTTATGGAAATTTCGGTAGATCCAGAAGAGTGGGCAGGAAGAAGGCTTTGGAAGATGGGAGAGGTCAGCAACCTGCAGATAGTTCTGATAAAGAGGATTCTTGAGTGGCTGAATCTAAATCTCTTGATAACAAAGCCTTGTTGAGTCACGTTGGGTAGTGCTATGGTTTCATTTGGCCTCTCCAAATCTCACGTTGAAATTTGATCCCCATTGTTGGAGATGGGGTCTTAAAAAGCAGTGTTTCTCAGATTTTTGGGACTGCAACTCACAGTGTCAACCTAAATAACCGAGAGAGGCTCTCTAAAAGAAAATGGTGTTTATTTGGGAATTCAGTATCGTAATGGGAATACGCTTGCCACAGTAAACTATGTACGTGTTCAGGGAGGTAAAGGAAGACAAAGGTTTTTAGAGTAAAAAAAAAAAAGAGAGAGAGAAGGATTACGTGATTGTTTTGAAATAATTATCCTTGGCTACAAAAATCAATAACAAAGGTGATGCCAATTCAAGGCAGCTGCTAGACAGATGTTCTTGCAGCAGTGTTTTTTTTGTGTGTGTAAGTTTGCAATGGCCTTTATGCATGGTTGTCATTTTTGCAGAGTCTTTTGTGATAGTTTTTGTTATCAGACATAAACAAGCATGAACCCTCTCTTTTCATCGCCTTCCCTGGCTCTATTTTTCAGGGTGTTTTTTTGTTGTTGTTGCTAACATTAGTGACTCCATTTTGATTCTAACAACTCTCGCACAAGAAACACATTGTGTATACACAATGTGACTCATCTCATACAAAAGTTTCTCAAAGCATTACCTCTTTAACTATGAATACTTCTATTATACTATTTAATTTTTCCAAATGCTGGTCGTCCACTAGATTAATTTTAGGATTCACTAAGAAGTCAAAAACAACAGACTGAAAAATACTGATGTATAGAGCTTGAGCCTTCCCCGATCCCTTTCTTGTTTTAGAGAATAATCTGGAAACGCCTGGAAGAGTCAAAGAAACCAGGTAGAATATCTGAGTTGGGGATGTCACAATACAACTACAAATAGTCCCTAGAGCTCGGAAGTGTGGTCATCAGGGGTCTGGGACACATCTTCTTCCGGTCATCCCTGGGTCAAGGTGACCTCTGGGGTCTTGAGGCCGAGAGGTGGCAGAAGCAAAGAGGGGAGGGTGTTCATATTCATTGAGACACTTTGCTAATTTCTTTGCTATATCAACATTTTCACAAGGGAACTGAAGCTTCAGGACAATGTTACCCAAGGTCACACAATACTTGGCAAAGCAAGGATTAAAAGGTCTCAAGAGCCACCTATTCTAACGAAACTACAACTCCACCCTCCATCAAAGCCCTCATTTCCATGGCATGTCGGGAGAGAGAGAAGGATGAGTCAAATCATGCTCACTGAGAATAATCCACACTAATGTGCGCCGTCAACATACATTTAACAAGGATCCAGTAAGATAAAGGCACCGTGCTTTGTGATCTCTTAAGAAAGATATATATGGAGTGTCCTCCATGAACCAAACCTTCTTACTAGAAAATATCTGGGTGCAGCTGCTGGGAAAACGGCCAGGTAAAACGTTGCAGCTTTTGCTTTGTGAGTGTATGTACCAGAGAGGGAGGCCCCAGGTGGAGACTCGAGTTTACTTTTGAGGCAGAATGTTGTTTTCATTTGTTTTCTGGGAACGGGCCACCACTCTGGGGACTCTTAGTTATGCAAATCTTAGGCATATTACCACTCCTTGTTTATGGGGAAATCCCAAAGGCAGCGAAGTAACCTGAACTCAAATACTTAGTATTCTGTTTAGTCAGGTAAATGGGCTGGATGTTTCAAAGAAAGCTGCATCTCTGAGGATTGTTTGTTCCTTAGAGAGCTGTTATTCTTCTAAATACAGCTTGAGATTGCTCTGTGTCTCTCTAGCATTATGTATTTCTTAGGCAAGTTTGTGTATGTTTATTATCTAAGTTGCTATAGATGGCTGATCAAAAAACAAATGGACTAGGCCCAGTGCAGCCTACAAATGAGATGGATTGGCAAAATCTCACTCATGACACTAAAAGACCCAGAATCTGAAATAAAAGCACAAATGTCAGACCAGTGTGCTGTGATATCTTGGAGGTGGGGGTCCCAAGGGTAAGGCTGAGCTCTCTGCTGTGCTTTTCTGGAAGGAAAAACATAAAAAAGAGCATTCTTCCTGCCAATGACCATGGGTGGCAGTCATTTCTCCAAAGAAAATAGGGACTGGGGAGATGGGGGTTGGCCTAGAAAGAGGAGCATGAAAATTCTTCTCACTAGGACTTTGAATTTCAGCCTTGACTACAAAATCCTTCAATGATTAGAGGACATCAGGTGTTAGAAAGCAAACTAGGCCGGGCGCAGTGGCTCATGCCTATAATCCTAGCACTCTAGGAGGCCAAGGCAGTAGGATCGCTAGAGGTCAGGAGTCCGAAACCGGCCTGAGCAAGAGTGAGACCCCGTCTCTACTAAAAATAGAAAGAAATTAATTGGCCAACTAAAAATATATAGAAAAAATGAGCCGGGCATGGTGGTGCATGCCTGTAGTCCCAGCTACTCGGGAGGCTGAGGCAGGAGGATTGCTTGAGCCCAGGAGTTTGAGGTTTCTGTGAGCTAGGCTGACACCACAGCACTCTAGCCTGGGCAACAGAGTGAGACTCTGTCTCAAAAAAGAAAAATAAAGCAAACTAGCCATTGACTCATGGCGACAAAGTAGAAGAAACGCTAGAGTCTTGAGGCTGGGTGTGGCCCTGGGGAAGATTTCTAAATTCATCTCTAGGTTGCGATACTCTTCTCTCAAACCTGTTCTTTAGAGAATTGAGAATAAGGACCTATCCCATGGTTGGAATTAAATAAGAAAGAAAAGAGCAGTGTCACTTACCAAGGCTAAAAATAGTTGACACAGTAGTGATCACGAGCAAAAGATTACTTTGCCATGCAGAATGATAAACACATGAGGGTCATGGGCAGGAGGGGCATGCTGGCCAGGTGAGGCAGTTGGAGCAGAAGAGCAGAGAGGATCTGAGCCCAGGAAGCAATCCACCATGGTCAGAATGATTGTATTCCCCAAACATTCACATGTTCAAACCTAATCACCACGGTGATGGTATTACAAGGCAGGGCCTTTGGGAGGTAGTTAGAGCATGAGGACAGAGTCCTCTAGAATGGGATTAGTGCCCTTACAAAGGGAGCTCCAGGCCGGGCACAGTGGCTCACGCCTGTAATCCTAGCACTCTGGGTGGCCGAGGCAGGAGGATCGCTCAAAGTTAAGGTCGGGACTTCGAAACCAGCCTGAGCAAGAGCAAGACCTCGTCTCTACTAAAAAAATAGAAAAAAATTAATTGGCCAACTAAAAATATATAGAAAAACTTAGCCGGGCATGGTGGCGCATGCCTGTAGTCCCAGCTACTCGGGAGGCTGAGGCAGGAGGATTGCTTGAGCCCAGGAGTTTGAGGTTGCTGTGAGCTAGGCTGATGCCACGGCACTCACTCTAGCCTGGGCAAGAGAGTGAGACTCTGTCTCAAGAAAAAAAAAAAAAAAAACATAAAGGGAGCCCCAGAGAGCTGCCTTCCTTCTTCCCACCACGTGAGGACATGGCTATGCACCAGACTGCAGGTCCTCACTGGACACCGAGTCTGCCGGCATCTTGATCTTGGACTTCCCAGCCCCCAGAACCATGAGAAATAAATGTCTGCTGTTTTTAAGTTGCCCACTTTGTGTCATTTTGTTATAACAGCCCAAATAAACTAAGACACCATCAAACAGCCCCCTGCATGGGAAGATCTCAGGAACAGCTGGGAGATACTTTGACGACAGCTAATTTCTGGCAGTAAATCTGGTGGGAGTTAAGGCATAGTAATTTGGATCCTTCTTTCCTGGAATGTGGCAGTACATTACATATTACGAGGAATCCCAGTACAGAACATCTTAAAATGCTGAATGAAATATTTATAATTTCATTTAAAATGCTTAGCTGAGTTGAAGACAGTGAAAGAAACCCTCCTAGGATACAAGTAGTAAAGAGGCACGAATCCAAGCAGTAACTGAGCAATGAAGCTAAATCTTGTCTTCAGGAAATCTGCCAATACATGATCTCGAAGATTTTTTTGTTTTAATAGGGTATAAGCAAGTGTGGGGGGAGACGTGACAATGGCTGGGATTTATGCAAGCTAGAGAGGTAAACTGAGACCCTTGTATAGAGACCCAAAAGACAGCAAGGCAAATTGGAAAGATAAAATTAATATCACTGAAATAGGCAGGACAAACTTTTTACCTTTGTCAGCTTTGACTCTGGGTAAAGAAGGAAAATAAAGGCTCTTCTGAGAACTACTAATCAAAAGGTGGACATAACATAGGCTTGATATGAAATTCACACGACTTGAGTAGCATGAAAAAAACCAACCTGAAAACTGAATTTACATGTTTACAGCTAAGTGATGGCCACAGTGTCTGGAAGAGGAAATCCCAAATCTATGGGGAAATGACCTCTAACCCAAATCTCAAGGAATGGCCACAAAGTTTCGATGACCATAAGGTCACAGCAAGAAATCATAAACACGTCATGAAACAAACCATCATGAGCAAGAACCAGCAGAAATAGCAAATAATGGTATCAGATTCACAAGAAATACGTACATTACAAACATTAGATTAAAAATGTAAATTAAATGTATTTAAGGTGTTTAAAGAAGTAAAAAAAAAAGGATATTAAAAGTATGGCCAAGGAATCATAAAATATTTTTTAAAAGACTAAGAATATTTGATATTAAGAAATGATAGTAGGCCGTGCGCGGTGGCTCACACCTGTCATCCCAGCACTCTGGGAGGCCGAGGCAGGAGGATCGCTCAAGGTCCAGAGTTCAAAACCAGCCTGAGCAAGACTGAGACCCCGTCTCTACTATAAATACAGAGAAATTAATTGGCCAACTAAACATATATATATATTTATTTATATATATATATATATATATGTATATAAATTAGCCAGGCATGGTGGCACATGCCTGTAATCCCAGCTACTCGGGAGGCTGAGGGAGGAGGATCGCTTGAGCCCAGGAGTTTGAGGTTGCTGTGAGCTAGGCTGATGCCACGGCACTCTAGCCAGGGCAACAAAAGTGAGACTCTGTCTCAAAAAAAATAATTAATTAATTAAAATATAATTTAATTAAAATTAAAATAAAAAAATGATAGTAGATTTTTTTAGGAGGTACAGAAATGGTAGTGTTGTTTGTTTAAAGGGAAACGCTTGCCTATTGGTGATACATGTTGAACTATTCCAGATGGAATGATATAATGTCTGAGATTGCTTCAGAGTCACAGAGGAAGTAGGTAGAAACATGGAGGAAACAAAATCAGCCATGAATTAATCATTGTTGAAGCTATATAATAGGGACACGGGGGTTTACTATACTATTCTTTTTACTTTGATATGCTTGAGGTTTTTCATCTTACCAAAAAGAAATTTTTTTTTAAATGAGCAGGGAGATTTGGAGAAAGCCAAATAGAAAAATTTAAAAGTATAGTAAGTAAAATTGGAGATTCAGTGGACATATATATCATATCAGATACAATTAACAATAGAATTTGTGGGCCAGGTGCAGTGGCTCACGCCTGTAATCCTAGCACTTCTGGGAGGCCAAGGCGGGAGGATCATTTGAGCTCAGGAGTTCCAGATCAGAGTGAGACCCCGTCTTTACTAAAAATAGAAAGAAATTAATTGGCCAACTAAAGATATATAGAAAAAATTAGCCAGGCATGGTGGCACATGCCTGTAGTCCCAGCTCCTCAGGAGGCTGAGGCAGGAGGATCGCTTGAGCCCAGGAGTTGGAGGTTGCTGTGAGCTAGGCTGACGCCATGGCACTCACTCTAGCCTGGGCAACAGAGTGAGACTCTGTCTCAAAAAAAAAAAACTTTTAATTTTAAATGAGCAGGGAGGTCTAGAGACAGCCAAATAGAAAAATTAAAAAGTATAGTAAGTAAAATTAGAGATTCAGTGGCCACATATATCATATCAGATACAATTAACAATAGAATTTGCAAACTGGAAGATAAGATTTGAGATAATTACTAAGAATGCAGCTCAGAGAAACAAAGAGATATCTTGCAAGTAGACTCAGAAAGCTAAAAGGCATCTATTAAATAATAAGAGTACCAGAGGAAAATAATTGAGAAAACGGGCAAAATGTATTATAATATTAAAGAGATATTAGCCAAAAAATTCTCCAGACTTCATGAAAGTCACAAATGTTTGTGTTCAGGAAGTCAAACAAGCCACAGGCAAGAAAACTCCACGTGGATACATCATGGTAAAAGTCAACCATAACATGGAAAGGATCTTTTAAGAAAGAAAGGATATATTGCATAAAAAGTAATGATTTGATTCACAATTGACTTCTCCATAGCAGCACTGAAAGCCAGAACACCGCAGAGAAATATTTTCGAAGTGCCAAGAGAAAAAGCGATCAACACACTAAGTGTGTACTAAACAAAATGATCTTTTTAAAACAACCCTCGAAGCTACCCAGAGGTATTCGCCTTTTTAAAAAGAGGATACTTGAACCCGGCAATAGAATCCACCCACTCAATAAACGAGGGGTGTGCTAGGGCAGGACTTGGGGGAGGCAAATCCCAAGATTGAGAGTCAAGAGGAACCTGTCTCTACCAGGAGCCCCCTAAAAATAGACCTGACCCAGTGCCCAAGCTCATTATTTTTCAGAGGAGGAAATGAGAAGGAAACGATCCTTTTTTTTTTTTTAATAGACTACATGAAAAGCTTTTCTTAAAACGAGGAGATGGCCACATAGACAGGTTTCTGCCCAGGACTGCTGGCTTCCACGGCTTCCCATTCACTCACTTTCATGTAGATCATTTTTGTTGAGACACGTTGCTGTTATCAAAACTGATGTGTTTTCCATGCAGTAATGGCCAAGGATCTTAAAATAACACGCCTGAGCTCCAAGCGGAAAGCTAAACATGGCAAAACATGTAAATCCTCGGGCTGTATCTGATAGAGAGCTAATTAAACAACTCAGGGGTTTCCTCCATGAGAAATCACAAGCCTTATCTACCTGCTTCACTCAGCAGTAATGAGGAAGGGAAAGGGAATACTGAATTGTGATGAAAAAATTCTACTAAACATGGCAGATTTCCAGGAGCAATCTTTTTCTTTCCCTCTTCTATGCAGGGCACTAATATATTTGCCAGATAGCATTTCAAGTACCACTTTGCAAAACAAACTTTATATCTCAGAACATTATTAAACATACAGAAAAACTGTGAAACTAGAAGAGAGAATTCTCATATACCCCTACACCCAGTTCCACCATTATTAGCATTTTACATTAGGGTGGTACGTTTGTTATAACTAATGAACCAAAATTGACATATTATTAACTAAAATCCATGCTTTATTCAAATATCCTCATTTTTCCCCTAATATTCTTTTTCGTTCAAGGATCTCAGTGGTCATGTCTTCTTAGTTTCTTCTTTTTGGTTTTTTTTGGGGGTTTTTTTTGAGACAGAGTCTCACTCTGCTGCCCGGGCTAGAGTGCTGTGGCATCAGCCTAGTTCACAGCAACCTCAAACTCCTGGGCTCAAGCGATCCTCCTGCCTCAGCCTCCCGAGTAGCTGGGACTATAGGCATGTGCCACCATGCCCAGCTAACTTTTTCTATCTATCTATCTATATATATATATTTTTTTTTTTTTTTTAGTTGGCCAATTAATTTCTTTCTATTTTTAGTAGAGACAGGGTCTCGCTCTTGCTCAGGCTGGTTTTGAACTCCTGACCTTGAGAGATCCTCAGGTCTCAGCCTCCCAGAGTGCTAGGATTACAGGCATGAGCCACAGCGCCCGGCCCAGTTTTCTCTTGACTGTGACAGTTTCTTAGACTTTCCCTGTTTTTCATGACCTTGACAGTTTTAAGGATTCCTGGCCAGATATTTTATAAATGTGCCGCCATTGGAATTTGTCTAGTGTTTTTCTTATAATGAAACTGGAGTTACATGTTTGGGGGAAGAAAATCATAGAGGAAGACACCATTCTCCTAAAGTGTCATTTTTTTAAATCCTATTTTTCCTTTTTTTTTTTTTTTAAAGTAGATGTGAGCATGTAAGAGCAAATATGTCCAGAAAAATAAATTACTGGGGAATTAATCAAAATGTTATCAGAAGTTATCTCAGGAGAATGAAGTGCCCAGATAATTCTATTTCCTACTTTTTGCTTATCTGTGTTTTCTTAATGTTCTGCAACGGACACATGCCTTTAAACTTAAAAAAAAAAATAGTCTCTTTTGGATCTGTCCACACCTTTCCCAAAAAGTACTTAGCTTGCTCAAATGTGCAAGTTCTTCCCAGGGTTGGTGAAAACAAGCAAGTGTCTGTAGGTCACCCACATCACAGAGACGTGGCCCTTCTTGAGCAGGGTCACAAGTTGCCTCCATCCCATTTCACGGCTGCTACTGGGTCAATCAGCACCCCTGAAAGAAAGCTGGGGGCTGGGGGCAAGTCTGGAAGGGAAGAGGAAGGGTGAGTATTAATTAGTCCAAAAGAATCATTCTGACTTCAAAGAAAAGCCTTCAAGCATAGTGGCTCCAAAAGATCAGGGGTCTCCCTTCTCTTTCCTTCTCTGTCTGCCTGTCTGTGTCTCTCTCTCTCTCCCTGTTTCATTCATTCATTGGTTTATTCTCTCAACCAGTATTTATCTAGTGCACTGAATATTGAATAGACACCAAAAGACATGCCTCTCCTCAAGGCATTTACTTTCTAGCAAGATAGAAAGAAATTAATTGGCCAACTAAAAGTATATAGAAAAAAAAACTTAGCCGGGCAAGGTGGCGCATGCCTGTAGTCCCAGCAACTCGGGAGGCTGAGGTAGGAGGATCGCTTGAGCCCAGGAGTTGGAGGTTGCTGTGAGCTAGGCTGACGCCACAACACTCTAGCCTGGGCAACAGAATGAGATTCTGTCTCAAAAAAAAAAAAAAAAAAAAGATAGGGGTATCCGGAAATAAACACTCTGTTTAGTGGTGACAAATGTCACAGGGAAAGATAAAACAGGGTAAAGAATGACAGATCTGGAGGGAGAATGGGGAGGCTGGTATTATAGGAGAGGGACAACTTTCCCTCTACTGTTTGAGGGTTCAGTAACTGATTCTATGAATTAAACTGATAGCAGGCAGATGAGCAGGAAAAAGTATATAAATTTATTGCTTGCACGGGGGAATCACAGGAAAGAAAAGTATGTACCCAGAACCCCAGTGAGACCTAGAAGTTTAAACCCTCTTCGCAGGGGAGAGGGGAGGGGGATTGCAGGCATTTGTGGGGAGAGCAATGATTTCTGGGAAGGAGGGGTGGGCGCTCAGAAGCACGGGGGGCTAGCCTGAGACAAAGCCTGTCCGGGTGAGGGTGGACCCCAGTCTCCTGTGAGACGAGCTCAGTCTCCCCTGGTTGATGAGATTCACAGGCAGCTGATTGGTGGCAATGGACTTCCTTTTGGAGGATGTATCTTTAGACAGATAAAGAAGTTAAATGCTGGCGTGGATGCGGAGAGAGAGGAACACTCCTACACTGCTGGTGGGATTGCAAACTGGTTCAACCTCTGTGGAAAGCAATATGGAGATACCTCAAAGCAATACGAGTAGATCTAACCATTTGATCCAGCAATCCCACTACTGGGCATCTACCCAAAAGCTCAAAAGTCACTCTATAAAAAAGACACCTGCACTCGAATGTTTACAGCAGCACAATTCACAATTGCAAAGCTGTGGAAACAACCCAAGTGCCCATCAATTCATGAGTGGATTAATAAAATGTGGTGTATGCATACCATGGAGTACTATTTGGCTCTAAGAAACAATGGTGATCTAGCACCTCTTGTATTTTCCTGGATAGAGCTGGAGCCCATTCTACTAAGTAAAGTATCCCAAGAATGGAAAAACAAGCACCACATGTACTCACCAGCAAATTGGTATTGACCGATCAGCACCTAAGTGGACACATAGGAGTAACACTCATCGGGTGTGGGGCAGGTGGGAGGGGGAGGAGGGGGTGAGTGTATACATACATAATGAGTGAGATGCGCAACATTTGGGGGATGGTCATGCTTGAAGCTCTGACTTGAGGGGGGAGTGGGGACAAGGGCATTATACATAACCTTAAATCTGTACCCCCATAATATGCTGAAATAAAAAAAAAGATACATGTTAAAGACAAAAAAAAAAAAAAAGTCCCTCCGACATTTGCTATTCCCCAAACACCCGCAGTTTGGAGTCCAAAGCCGCATAGTTTAAGGTGGCATTTCCTGAACTTGCCAATTTTAGAGAAAGTGGTCAGGAAAGGTCTCTCTGATGAGAAGACACCTGAGAAGGGGTTAGGGTTCCAGGCAGAGGAAATGGCAAGGGCAAAAGGCCCTGAGCTGGAATTTCAAGTCTTACAGGGCCAGCACGGTGGCGTGTGTCTGTAGTCCCAGCTACTCGGGAGGCTGAGACAAGAGGATCACTTCAGCCGTGGGGTTCGAGTCCAGCCTGGGCAACGTGGCAAGACCCCATCTCTGCAAAAAATAAATAAATAAATAAATAAACAAACAAATAATAAAGTCTTAGAGGTGTGCTGTGGGCTGGGTGACTGCCAGAGCCTGTAGTGTATTGTAGACCTACTTCTTTGAGGGTTTTATTGTGTTCAATGGAAAACCATTGGTGGGTTTTTAGTTGATCAGTGACAGGATCTGAACAAGGTAGTTAAAAGATCATTTTGGCTTCTGTTTGGAGATGTGATGGGGGGTGGAGATGCAGGGGGCGGGGCTGGGCAGGGAAACTTGCTGGGAGACAATTGCATTAGTCATGGCAACAGAAGATGATCAATTAGACCGAGAGGGTAGCGGTGGAGGCGGAAAGAAGTAGGTTGATCCCATATGTAATTTGGAGGAAGAAAATAAGGGATATACTAATTAATTGCATATAAAATGTGGGAGTTTTTTCAGGTTTTATACATGTGAAACTATTTTATATCCAAACAAGTATTGCTTCACCCATATTCTCAGCATTTAGATTGGTTGGGATTTGACAAATTCTCATATATATGCTATTTGAGGAGATAATGGAAAGGAAGTAAAACTTTTTTTCGTTTACTTTTCTTTTTGATTGTCTCCTCTCTCCCCCCAAAGAGCTATCCACTCGAATATATTTGTATCTTTAAACACGTTTGTATCCTTGCTAAATTCATAGTGGTATTTTATGTATGTTGCATTTCTAATCCACCAAGAAGTATTGACTTCAAGACCTCATTCTGTTTCTTATTTTTTTACTCGACACTGTGTTTTCAGGATTTGTTCATGGTGCTGTTTGTACATCTAGTTCATACCTTTTGTTTACTGTGCAGTGTTCGACAATATCTATAACCTTACTCATGAATATCTACGTTGCCCACAAATTCCTGCTATGACAACATCACTTCTAAGAATATCCAAGGAAAGATTGCACTGTGGACCGCTTTGTGTACATCTCTGGAATAATATAACTCTAACTTCCTAGTTACATCCTTTACTTTTCTTGATTTTTAGGAGTTCCTCATATTCCAGATACTAATCGCAATCAGTTTCAGATATTATATTTATTTCCAATCTGTCACCCGTCTGTTGTTTCTATCGGTAGTTTGCTTTATTGAACTTTCATTTTAATGCAGTCAAGTAATGCATTATCTTTTTAAAAATGTTACAGTGTATAGAGTTCAGAAGAATCTCAAGAAAAGCCTTATTTATACTCATGGTAGAAATATGACAGTTAATAAAAAGAGTATGTTTCAAATTGGCAGATTGAGTTTCTTTTGAATGGAGCAAGATGCGAAAACCATCAGTGTTGTGAGTTTCATCCAATCATGGAGTTGGTTATGTTCACCCCTATTCATTTTCCTCCCCTCCACACTTTCTTCCTTGAGAGGTGGTAGACTACATTCCCTTCTTTGAGTAATGGAGAGACTCCTGCATTCAGCAGACTCTAGCCAAGACCTCTTTCTTAAATGCCAGATTCACATTTGCAACTGCCCGATCTGGTGTGTAGATGAAACGTGTGAGTTTCACCTGTCTGTCGTCTCTTCTCTTTTCTGCTAACAGGATAATTACGACAGTAAACACTAATATACCACGGATTACATGACAAACATTTTTCCTGTGCTTCACAATTAGGAATGCTTCTCAATCTTATATTAACCTCACTTAAACAACCCTAGGAAGTAGACACTCTCATTCCCATTTTACAGGTGAGAAAACTGAGGCTCAGAGAAATGAAGTGACCTGTCCAAGATGATACGACTTAGTAAGCGGTGGATCCAGGATATGCCTTTGATCTGTGGGAACCTGTTTCATATTTCAGGAGAAGAGCTGACACTAAAGAGTGAGCCTATGACCCAGGTGTCCTGGAACACGATTGGCTCAAGGATAGGCATGTGACCCAAATGGGACCGATCAAAGTGCTTCCTGAGGCTTTTCTGTCCAAGTCCTGGGAAAATGATCTATTTCTGCTAATGACATTTTGGTGACGTGTGAGGCTGCCCCAGGGGTCACTCTGCTCTCCATCCATGTAGAAGAACCTAAGGGAAGAGAGAGATTGGAACCTGATGACATCATTCGAGTCCCTGGATCTAACCACAACAGAAGCCAGTATGAACTCGAGACGGTTTGGTTTTGTGAGCCTGTTAATTGCCTCTTTTCCTTAACCTCGTCTGAGTCGGGTTTCCTTTACATGCATTCAAAAACAAGTTCTAACTACTATCAATAACCTCCGAGCACTTTTGTCAGATTCCTGGTTGCTGCTCACCGTTTAAACAGCCTTTCTCTAATGAGGGCAGTTCCCACATTATGAATGCGACCTCATCAATGCACAATTCCGGACTCGAATTCCCAGCCTGCTTGGCAGCGGGGCGACAGGCGTGTGACCCGGGCTGGGGCGATCATCCGCCTGTCTATACACGGGATCCCACGCGTGCATGGAGCTTCCGTCTCCACTGGGGCAAGTGGCAGCTGGTGGGTCCAGCTCTCAGGAACAGCAGAAGCTGCCAACACAGGTCCCCGGCTCAGAAGTGGCTCTGGGGCTGGAGAAGGAGGAGCGGCAGCGTAATCGTGTAGTTTTCATTTCCTGCCAGTCGGTTCTGCAGTGGGATCTAGGGCGTCACTCATGAAAGCTTGGCCTTGAATCTGTTTCTCCAGCTGCCCCAACGATTCTGGGGAGAACAATCCTTTAATAAATCACATTTCTTGGCCGGGCGCGGTGGCTCACATCTGTCATCCTAGCACTCTGGGAGGCTGAGGTGGGAGGATCGCTCAAGGTCAGGAGTTCGAGACCAGCCTGAGCAAGAGCGAGACCCCTGTCTCTACTAAAAAAATAGAAAGACATTAATTGGCCAACTCAAAATATATAGAAAAAATGAGCCGGGCATGGTGGCGCGTGCCTGTAGTCCCAGCTACTCTGGAGGCTGAGGCAGGAGGATCGCTTAAGCCCAGGAGTTTGAGGTTGCTGTGAGCGAGGCTGACGCCATGGCACTCACTCTAGCCTGGGCAACAGAGGGAGAGTCTGTCTCAAAAAATTAATTAAATAAATACATAAATCATATTTCTGCTTAAATTAGACAGAATGGTTTCTGTTGATTGCAACAAAGAATACTAGCTGATCTATGCAGTCATAAAACACACATGCCATGAGGACAGAACTCAAAACAGCACTTGACACATAATAGATGATTAATAAACCATACACAGAAAACAACCGTAATCCCATCACCATTCTGTTTATAGTCTCTGAAGGAAGAAAAATATTTAAAGTATTAAATATTTTAAATATTTAAATATTTTTAAAATATTTAAAATTAATATTTTAAAATATATAAAATTAAAAATATTTTTAAAATATTTAAAAATATTACCCACCATCCCATCACCAGAGATAATAACTATCAAAGTTTTGGTGATTCTACTTCCAGATTTTCTTTCTCTATAATTAAAGATAGACATATAGATATACAAAGAAATGGAATATTTTTAAGCAATGTGTGATTATAAGACATATATTGGGCAGGGCTCGGTGGCTCACGCCTGTAATCCTAGCACTCTGGGAGGCTTAGGCGGGAGGATCACTTGAGCTCAGGAGTTCGAGGCCAGCCTAAGCAAGAGCAAGAATCCGTCTCTACTAAAAATAGAAAAAATTAGCCAGTCAACGAAAAATGAAACAAAAAAATTAATCGAGCATGGTGGTACATGCCTATAGTCCTAACTATTGGGGAGGCTGAGGCAGGAGGATCGCTTGAGCCCAGGAGTTTGAGGTTGCTGTGAGTTAGGCTGATGCCACGGCACTCACTCTAGCCCAGGCAACAAACCGAGACTCTGTCTGAAAAAAAAAAGATATATATTGTTTGTAACCTGATTTTTTTATTTTTTCCTCGTTTCTTACCTTTTTTTTGTTTTGTTTTGTTTTTTGAGACAGAGTCTCACTCTGTTGCCTGGGCTAGAGTGAATGCCGTGGCGTCAGCCTAACTCACAGCAACCTCCAACTCCTGGGCTCAAGTGATCCTCCTGCCTCAGCCTCCCGAGTAGCTGGGACTAACCAAGTGAACGCCACCACGCCTAGCTAGGTGAGTTTTTAAAAAGCCACCTTACTTTTGCATGTAGTGACATATTCTGAGTAAATTAAGTATAATAAACCACACTCGGTGAGAAAACGCTGAATCAATAAAGAAGTAGAAATGTCTGCCGACTACTGAGAACTGGGTTTTGGTAAGCGAGACCTGCCAATGTCCCTATTTTGCAACTGGTAGAAAATCCCACTGGATAGTAAACATTTCCCCCAAAGCTAGGTGGAAAAAAACTGTGCCCCTAGTGATTAGCAAACATGCATTTCCAATTGAAGGTACCTTGCAGTTAATCATCTCTTTTGTCCAAAGGGTAGCTTTGCTGGCTCCTCCTAGAAATGTGCCATCCCTTCAAAGATGCCTCGGTATAAATAATAGAATAATTGTAAAAAAAAAAAAAAAAAAAAAATGAACAAGTGTACTCCTCTGCAGTTGAGTGGTTGCCATGGCAACGAGTGGATCACCAGTGCAAATTACCTCTGAGCCAGCCACTTGGTGCAGGGCCCAGTGGCTGCCTCTCTTAGCCAGAGGCTGCCTCTGCGGTTCGGGCCTGGGAGGCCACCTCTTCACGGAGCTAGAGGACCCTCCAAGCCATCAGAGAGAGCTGCCCACCTTCTAAACCACAGATCTCTCCACGTCTCTCCATGCCACCCGAATCGCACACTCGATGGGTCTCCTAATGGAGTCAGCAGGGAAGTGATTCACACCAGCCTTAAGTGTTCATTAAGAAATATTGGTACTAATGAACTCAGATAATTTATTTGAAGCAGGCACTTAAAAATGCCTCTTTTTTTTTTTTTTTTTTTTTTTCTGTTTCCAGTTTCATGAACCATTTTCCCTTTAAGCAACCATAGGAAGCTTTCCAAGGCGTTGTCGTCATCTGTTACGTATCTGGGGACTGGTTTCATAGTCTGCCATCTTCATGCTCTTAAATCTTTCTCTTTCTTCTCCTCTCCCTCCTTCTCTGTAATGTTGATTGCTAAGTGTTTGCGTCTATGTCAGCAGTTCACGGCCAGAATAGTATTAAGGAAATGATTGTTGTCAGGATTCAGAACTGGAAGATAGCCTGAAAAGGCCAAGAGAGGCTCAATTCTGGGGGAAGTTCACTGCCAAACACACTGGGAGTTTGGGTTGTATTTTATAACCTCAGAGATGTTCTACCCATACTAGGCCCCAGGGCCTTAGAGACAAATTGGTCTTGATCTCTGGCCAACACAGCCCTCCTTCTCCCATCCGATCTCATCCCTGAGGTTTTTTGTTTTTTGTTTTTTTTGAGACAGAGTCTCACTCTGTTGCCCAAGCTAGAGTGCCATGGCATCAGCCTAGCTCACAGCAACCTCAAACTCCTGGGCTCAAGCGATCCTCCTGCCTCAGCCTCCCACATAGCTGGGACTACAGGCATCACCACCATGCCCGGCTCATTCTTTCTATGTATTTTTAGCTGGCCAATTAATTTCTTTCTATTTTTAGTAGAGACGGGATCTCGCTCTTGCTCAGGCTGGTTTCGAACTCCTGACCTTGAGCCATCCTCCCGCCTCGGCCTCCCAGAGTGCCAGGATGACAGGCGTGAGCCACCGTGCCCGGCCCATCCCTAAGGTTCTTAGTGATAAATTTCCTCGTGTCTATGAGACCCTTGACAGGTTCTGAAAAAGTGTCCTGCTTCCTGATCTGCCAGCACCAGGGTGAAGGAAGGAGGAGGCTTGCTTCCCAGCTTTGAAGATCTTGGACGTCTTTTGAATCTGATGAAGGCTGAAGACTGTGCACAAACACACACACACACACACACACACACATTTCCTCCTGCACAACAAGCACACTCTCAATTTTTGGAGACTTCATAGATTCCCATGGAAGCTTAAGGTAAAGACTATGGAGCCAAATCTATCAGTCAGGATGAAAGGGGACCAGCCCAGATCTAGTTTTCTATTCAAACATAATGTCATCCGTGAGTGCTGATTGAACACTGTTTTTATGCCTGGCTACTCTATCTCTGGCTAGATACTTTGACATGGAAAACAAAAAGGAAAAAAAATGAAGATAGGATCTCTGTTCTGGAGGATTTTATAAGTGAACAAGAGGCAGGAAGAGAGACAAATACATGAACAAGCAAATAGAAAACAGTACAGAAGGCTAAAGGGGAAAGGGGTGAATCTCTCTCTCTCTCTCTCTCTCTGTCTACACACACACACACACACACACACACACACACACACACACACACACACTGCAGAAAGGAAGACAAGGTAGCACTCTGGGAGGCCGAGGTGGGAGGATCGCTCAAGGTCAGGAGTTCGAAACCAGCCTGAGCAAGAGAGCGAGACCCCGTCTCTACTAAAAAAATAGAAAGAAATTAATTGGCCAACTAAAAATATATAGAAACAATGAGCCGGGCATGGTGGTGCATGCCTGTAGTCCCAGCTACTCGGGAGGCTGAGGCAGGAGGATCGCTTGAGCCCGGGAGTTGGAGGTTGCTGTGAGGCTCTCTGAGGCTCACAGAGTGGCGCGTGCACCATCGTCCTATTAACTCTAGTGCTAATTTCCCCACATCCGGAACTAGCAAGGAGAAAGGATGAGCAGTTTATAGACGAGGAGGGACTTTCTGTCCATCCAAAAGTGGTGTGGATCTGCATATTCTCTCAATGTTTTAGTTGTGGAAAACCCAACAGTGCCAAGAAGCTATTTCCTTGTCTTGCAGGGCGGGGTTCCTGAAGTCCAAGAACCGCTCTGTTATGGGAAGAGTTCGTGAAAGTATGTCTTAGGCAGAGAGAAAAATAACAAAAGGGGTTTTCTCAACTTAAAATATTTATACGAACAGGAACACTGTGCTATATCACTCAGATGCTATGCTAAACTGCAAATCCGGGCAACCTTCCTCGGGGTGGTGCCTCTCCGGCGAAGCAGCTGAGCGATGGAAGATCAAGTTTAGATAAAAATGCACACGCAGCAAGCACGTGGTTATCCACACGCACTACTCACCCTGAGCAAGCGTCTTGCACAGGCAGCGTGTGCCTTTAGCTTTCCAAAACAACGGGAAAGGATGTGTACTTTACACAGCGTGTTCTGGTTTCTATCATTTTTTAAAAAAAAAAATTTTTTAATACAACTGTCTGAGCCTGCCCAACGATTTAGACACATCTAATCGCGGCTGTAAAGAGAAATCATTGCATTTTGGACTTCCACCCTAAGTTTGCTTATCTAAAGTTCAAAAACTGACATTTAAAGGAACGTAATGTTTTTGTAGAAACAGAGGCAAAAATGCACTCCGTTTAAAGTCTTCTGGGGTGACAGCCTGACCCCAAATTACGTGGTTTAGAGCACTCTTGATGGCTACAGGAATAAGCTAAAATGTCGCATGGGGGCAAAGCGGGAAAGCAAACGATATCATGAGAACTCGAACATTTCTGTTTTTTTAAGCAGAGTTTTAAGTTGGTGACGTTATTGCCAAATGAGAACATCTCCAGTTGGGAAAGAAGCCGCTCCTTGCTATTGCATGCATGTGCCTATTTGGTTTTGCATTTCATTAAAAATGAGATTATTTGCTAATTATTTGCAAAAAGGAAGTAGAAAATGGTCAGAAAGCAATTCGGATAGGAGGGGTGCAAGCCATTTTTCATCCCTCCTGCTCAGCAGGCTCTCTGGTGACACCAAAGTCCCACTCTGGGCAGCCCTTTGTCATCCCCTTTCCATGCAAACCGTCCGTAGCCACTGGCACTGTTACTCCTGCTCGAAGTCGCTTTTTGGAGTCGATAACACAATTCCCTTGACCGTCAGCCACTTTTTCACCTGCTCTCTGCCCTCTCCCCATCTCTTAGATCATCTTCTTAAATTCCAGCTCCTCCTCCTGCGTCAGCCTTCGTCCTTTGCCCTTCCTGTCCCACCCTGTCGCAGGCTGAGCTCAGCCACCCCACGAGCTCAACCGTCACGTAGACCAACGTGTCGGAAACTCTCCTCCAGCCCAAACTTCCCTCCGGAGTGCCAGGCCCAAATTATGGTTAAGGTTGGCATTACGGATCTTTAAAGGTTGGTAAAGTTTGTTTTCTCTTCTCTCCCTCCCTGTTTTCTTAGCTTTAGAGCATGTCGTGGGAGGCTGCCACAGTCCCGAGCTGCAGAGGCTAAAGATCAAGGTGCAGGGCGCATCCCGGAGAGAGGCAAGAACGAGGATCTATCCTGATACCCATGAACAACGGACACCGTCTCATGGCCCATGCGACTTTCTCTCCTTGCCTCGGCTTCTCTCTTTATTCCAGTCTGCATGGGTGACAATAACTGTGGGGGAAAAAAAAATGACAGGGAACAAGTATGAGCTTCCCGTAACCCCATTCTGGAAGCCCAGGTCCCCCTGATAACACCTACAAGGACCTTCTGGAAAAGTACTCAGGTTGGGAGAAAAGATCTGGCAGCTTCAGCTCATAGGTTCTTCTGAGGAATCTCAAATGCAAATGAGTGCCCTGGGCCGGGCGAGGTGGCTCATGCCTGTCATCCTAGCACTCTGGGAGGCTGAGGTGGGAGGATCGCTCAAGGTCAGGAGTTTGAAAGCAGCCTGAGCAAGAGCCAGACCCTGTCTCTACTAAAAAAATAGAAAGAAATTAATTGGCCAACTAAAAATATATAGAAAAAATGAGCCGGGCATGGTGGCGCATGCCTGTAGTCCCAGCTACTCGGGAGGCTGAGGCAGGAGGATCGCTTGAGCCCAGGAGTTGGAGGTTGTTGTGAGCTAGGGTGACGCCACGGCACTCTAGCACGGGCGACAGAGTGTCTCAAAATAAAAAAAAAAAAGATTGTCATGCATTGTCACAAGTGCCTCAAAGTAATCTCATTGCATCCTTTTTCTTGTTGCCACGTTTTGTACATCAGGGAATCAGGGCTGTCGGGAGCTGAGCTTCTATGATGTTCGACAGGTCGCGGCAACTCTTCGGGCCCGGATCTCTTCACCTGCTGCTAAAGAGCTGTCGGGAACGTTCCCCTCGAGGAATATTCCAGGGGGCGGGGACTCCCGCTCAGACCACATGGTGCCATTATTCCCACCTCGCTTGTCTGCGCGACCTTGGAGATGACACCCAGCGAAGCAGCGCACGTCCTTCTGCCGGGACAGACCGGCCCCACGGGGTTTCCCGGAAGCCCCTCTCGAGGTGGACCTGATCTGGCCAAGGAGGTGGCGTCCACGTCCACGTCCTTGATGCCCAATGTTGACGTTCCGGTTTACAAGGCCTCCCTCGGGTCTGAGGACAGACATCCAAACCATCTGGCTTCAAGGAAGGGACAGCAGAGAGGGAGAGGCCTCAAGGAAGGGGACAGCAGAGAGGGAGAGGCTTCAAGGAAGGGGACAGCAGAGAGGGAGAGGCTTCAAGGAAGGGGACAGCAGAGAGGGAGAAAGAGAAAGGTCACTGTGACAACAGGAAATTCCAAGACAGTTCATGCCTGATTGGAAAAACAAAAAAAAAGAAAAAACTCGAGCGTGTGTGGATAAAATAAATACCCAGGCAGGCGGTGCTGAGATCCTGTAAGACCTGCTTGGGGCTGGGGTGGCCGGTGACGAGTGACACCTCCCCCTGTGTCTTCTGATCGTTCTTCAGCTTCCACGGACTTCGACACATGCACAGGTGTGTGGTTTCAGGCTGTCCGTGGCTTTATTCAGCAACCGGCCGGCGGGGACACCCTTTAGTGACACTGACACTCATGGGAGCCATGCCCTGAAGTCGGGGTGGCCTTAGGCCCTGGGAGAATCGGACTAGACATTACGCTTTTTTCGCTTCGATCTCTTTATGGACATCGCGATGCTGATTTTTTTAATATAGATCTTTCCACGATGAGTTTGCGGACGGCGGGATGACGCTTAGGAGGACAAACCCGGTTCCTGTGTGCGTCATTCCCTGGGGGCTTTTAAGATGTAGGAGTTCGGTTGCTGTGGATTGAGGGGCTCTTCTCCCCAAGTCTTGCTGCGCATAGAACACTCAGTTACTCCCTGTGAAGACGGGATAATTCGGAGACACACAGAAGAGGCTTCACCGCTCCATCAACGCAGAGGACTAAAAAGCAGGGTGCTGGCGTGGCCGGATTCCTCCCCTCCCCATGCAGGCGGGGGTGCTGAATGGCGAGGACTGTCCCCCCTGGGGGCAGACCCAGGAGGATGGTTTTTCCAGGCGCCCCCCCCCCCCAGGAAGCCACTGCAGAAATTATCAGCGACGGAAGAGAACTTTGGAGATGGCACATTCCCGGGCTCTGCCCCTCTCTCTCTGATATAATGTCAGCTACCAATGATCAGGGACACTCGCTCGTTCTCAGGCTCTGCATTCGGTGCTTTGCAGATGTCGCCCTGTGCATTCCTTACAGCGACCCATACAGAGAAGGAAACCGAGGTCTGTGGCAGTCGCGTAGCCTGCCCAAGGTCACACAGTGCCGTCACCCATGAACACGTCGCTGATCTGGTCTCCTGATGCCGAGTGGCAACCCGGCTGTCTGTCTGTCTTCTCCAAACCCACCGCGCCTGCAGGCGAAGGCATGCTCTTTCCTTCCAACCTGGCAATCTCTTGTGACTTTGTCGTGGCAACGCTCGTTTCCCAAATCATCACCTTGATTCTGGCTCTCAAATCGGATTTTTACAGTCACCTCGTTGTCCATCCCTCTGCCTCCATCCTGTCTTCCCTGAGCCGCAGCGTGCTTGATGGTCGTAATGTGTCACTCACCTGCATCACGTTCCAACACAGTCTTCACTGTGGTGCGACATAAGAGGGGCAGGTTTAACACCGGACAGTCCTGGGTCTGGCTTCCAGCTCCACCCCTTACTACCAGGAGACCTCCCAGCCTCAGTTTCCTCCTCTATAAATAGGGCCACTCCTGCTAACCCGTGAGGCATGACGTGAAGACAAAACAGGCCAATATACGAAAAGCGACTTGCACACGCCTTGGTCCTTAAATGGTTAGTGCTTCATAAAGATTAGTTTTCATCCTTTCAAAGGCCCTTGAGGCCAGTCGCGGTGGCTCAGGCCAGTAATCCTAGCACTCTGGGAGGCTGAGGCGGGAGTATCGCTCAAGGTCAGGAGTTCGAGACCAGCCTGAGCAAGAACGAGACCCCGTCTCTACTACAAATAGAAAGAAATTAATTGGCCAACTAATATATATAGAAAAAATTAGCCGGGCATGGTGGCGCATGCCTGTAGTCCCAGCTACTCAGGAGGCTGAAGCAGGAGGATCGCTTGAGCCCAGGAGTTGGAGGTTGCTGTGAGCGAGGCTGACGCCACGGCACTCTAGCCCAGGCAACAGAGTGAGACTCTGACTCAAAAAAACAACAAAAAAAAAGGTCCTTGAATAAATTCTACACATGGCACTGCATTTTTCTACCATGCATTTCCCACCTACCTTCCTTTCCAACTACCACTCACCTGTACAAATCCCTTCTTCCACTTAGACTCTACTTGTGCCTTTCGTTTTTCTTTCTAAACACCTTTGCACCTGCCATTTCCCATGATGTTGCCTTTTTTCCACCAACCAAAAACTTGCCCGTCCTTCGGGGCTACAGAGAGCCTACCTGCTCCGCTTGCACCTGGCGCCTTCTCTTGCCGGGAGAGCTTGATGTCCCTCCTCAGACGCTACAGGACATGTCGGAGTCACTCAGCTACGCAGGAACAGCTGCTATGTTTTGATGGCGATCTTTTCCCCGCATCTCTGTCCTATTTCTCTTTCTATGCCATAAGCATCTTGAGGGCAGGGCCCTGCCCTCTGTTTTGCTGTGTTTCTTTACGTCGCCTTCCCTGTTTTCTGGCACCAGGTAAGCGCTCAATAAACACCTGCGGCTGAAAGGCTGAATCATTCCAGGGTGTCCTAGGTGGGCCGTGTTCCCCTCCCAGGCAGGAGCATGTCTGCCCATGTCCCCAGGTCCCAGGCTCTCCCTGAGGGCAGGATTGTGTCTGCTGCCTGCTCAGCCCATCACGCAGACAGATGTTTAAATATATTATGGGGCTGAGGATGACAGCCTTCACTAGAACTTTAAAAATGATGAGCTATGACTGCCCTGGTTCTCTTCTCCCAAATAACGTCTTTGCAGTCCCTGCCAGGCCCTTGGCAATGAACTTCTACAGTGTCCAAAGCAGTGCCGTGAGAATAAATCACTTCCTTCTAGCTCGCTGGTGTGCTGCTGGAGCCCAGAAATAGCACCTGCTGGACTCCGCCTTCTGCTGCCCCTTATCTCTCTGCCAGGTTACGAGTAACCCGGGGACCAAGGTCAAAGCTCACATATCATCCTGTCTTCTACTGTGCCTAGCACGGAGCTTCGCATAGAGGTGGTGCCCTGCGGTTGTCATCCTAGGCAAATGCGGCCAGTTCTCCCCCTTCCTGGAACTGCCAGCTCTCTTGGGCTTGGGCAGGGCAGGTGACAAGTTGCCTGGTGAGTGGTGGGCAGGGTCGTGAGTCCACCTGCAGGCTGATGTGCTTACCTGATTGCTGAGTCCAAACCATTCACAGCTCTTTTCCCTCTGGCCATGGGTGGCAGAGGGCTGCCCCATCCCCCAGGGTCGCTAAGAGACTTCAGTGTGTAGAGTCACCCCCCAACTGCCCCCCATATTACTGCTTCCCCCATGGGCATGTAACATGAGCCAGAAATAAACGTTTGATGTCATAAACTACTGAGATTTGGAGACTGTCTGCTATTGCAGTATAACCTGCTCTACCTCCACCATCCTCAAAAGTGTTTATTAAAGGGAGAAAGAAAGGAAATTTTAGGGTAGAAATGCAGTAGATCTGTTGTTCGTTGTAAAGTCTTCGATAATAGTTAAGGAGACAATTAATATTAAGCAGGATATTTGCTGCAATGCTTGTTCTTTTTCAGAGTTGGCACTAATATACCACACCATGGAGTCAAGCAATTAGACGAAACAACAACTGGGCTCATCAAATAATGAAAATTAAAGAATAATAATAATAATAGTTGTCATGTTTAGTACAACCCAGGTATGGCACTGAAGGCTTTGCACAATTATCTCATTTAATTCTCACTATGACTTAATGAGGCAGTTCTGTGTGCAACCCAGCTCCCATTCTGCAGGGGATCAAACTAAGATAGGGCGAGACTGAGAAACTTGCTCCAGGACACACAAGGAGTAAGTGACAGACCCTGTGCTGAGTAGTCCAGAGAGACGATTTCCATTCCTGCCAAAATTACCCAGAATTCCCCTCTGGCTATACCTAGAGAACATGATGAAGTTGGGCAATGAGGTTGATGCAACGTGGAGAACTCGCCTGAAACATTTAGCTCTAAATATGGTGCCATTTATTTAAAGGGACAGTCTGCAGTGAATCCCACCTTCCAGTCATCCAGATTTCTCTGTCCTTGGGCTTCCCAGACAGAGCGACTCCAACACAGGAAACTGAGGACAAGGAAGTGCTGATCCAGGAAAAGGGTGAGAGGAGGCTGAGAGCCGGAGTGGGTGGGGGACAGAGTTCCAGGTGGAAGACATGTGCAAGGATTTTGGCCGGTCGCAGTGGCTCACGTCTGTCATCCTAGCACTCTGGGAGGCCGAGACAGGATGATCGTTTAAGGTCAGGAGTTCGAGACCAGCCTGAGCAAGAGCAAGACCCCCGTCTCTACTAAAAATAGAAAGAAGTTAATTGGCCAACTAAAAATATATAGAAAAAATTAGCCGGGCGTGGTGGCGCATGCCTGTAGTCCCAGCTACTCGGGAGGCTGAGGCAGGAGGATCTCTTGAGCCCAGGAGTTGGAGGTTGCTGTGAGCTAGGCTGACGTCATGACACTCGAGCCCGGGCAACAGAGTGAGACTCTGTCTCAAAAAAAAAAAAAAAATGTGTGCAAGGGAAGAGACGCGTGCACACACAGGTGTCCCCAGGCCGGTTGGTGCTGGGCAACCCGAGTCAGAGAGGTCAATAGCCAAACATGGAGTCTGTCCCTCTGTACCTCTCAGCTGTAAAACGATTATGAGATAACAGCAGCTAACATTTGTTGAGTGCATTCTGTGCGCCAAGCATTGTTCTAAGGGCTTCGCATATATTAACTCACGAATCTTTCCAACAGCCCTGCGAGGTAGGCACTCATCTTTATCTCCATTTTATA
The DNA here is from genome assembly GCA_008750895.1 of Mirza zaza. Taxonomy (NCBI): domain Eukaryota; kingdom Metazoa; phylum Chordata; class Mammalia; order Primates; family Cheirogaleidae; genus Mirza; species Mirza zaza. Next base: position 88,917 of record VSMD01009764.1, on the reverse strand, counting down.
AATGAGAAAACTGAAGCACAGGAAGGTTAAGTCATTTTCCCAAAGCCACACAGCTAGTAAGCGATGAAACTATGAATTGAACCCAGACCCCGCTCTTAACTATAACACCATGCTCTGAGTTCTGAAATGTAAGTTCCACAGGGGCAGGAGTTTTTATCTATTTTGTTTGCTGCTGAATCCCTGGCGGCTAGAACGATGGCTAGCACCTGTTAGGCCTTAAATAAGCAACTGTTAAATGAATACATAATACCAGCAAATATTCAAGTAAAATATTGTAGGGCTGTTTCCCCTAAGAATTCTACAGCTTCTTCTCCAGAGTTCCTCAGAACTATGTAAACCTTGCCAGAACATACCACTGGGACTTCCCAATCACTTCGGGGTGTGGTGTTATATCTCTTCTTTAAAGTAGAATTCTATTCCATTCCATTCCATCCAGCGAGTGCTTATTGGGCTCTTGCTGCGTGCCAGGGTTCCCAAGAATATGGTCAGATGTCAAGACCAGACAGAGCTCAGAGTCCAGCAAAGAAGGGCTGGAGCCGTGAACAGATATTTATAGGAAAAATACTCTCTGATGATGCTAGAATGCTGGGCCTTATGAAGACTTCTGTAACGCACAAAGGCAAGTATGAATTCTCCTGCAGTGGTTTCTCCTGGAGGAAATGGACGTGAGGGATGAGTGGAAGGAGGCCGGGCCCCGAAAACATACCATGTTTCCCCGAAAATAAGCCCTACCCATAAAATAAGCCCTAGCAGGATGTCTAAGCATGTGCACAATAGAAGCCCTACCCCGAAAATCAGCCCTAGTGATGGGCGTGGCTATGAAAATCAGCCCTAGTGATGGGTGTGGCTATGAAAATCAGCCCTGGTGATGGGCGTGGCTATGAAAATCAGCCCTAGTGATGGGCGTGGCTATGAAAAATCAGCCCTAGTGGTGGGCGTGGCTATGAAAATCAGCCCTAGTGGTGGGCGTGGCTGCGCAGTGCATCTGCACAACCCATGCATTTTGTCACAAAGACGAGCAGCCCTTCTCATCTGCCCCATCGTGACAGCTACCGTCCCAGAGGTGACCGGAAAGGTGCGGGCAGCCCCACACACAAGGTCGGCTCCCCCTGGCAGGTCCCAGCCATCCTGTGCATGCTGCAAGCTGAGGCTTTGAGGGGAAAATAACACATGCCCTGAAAATAAGCCCTAGGGTGTCTTCTTGGGGAAAAATAAATATAAGAGCCTGTCTTATTTTCGGGGAGACAAGGTAGAACTGTGTCGCAGCAAAGACGCGAGGTGTCGAATGCACGACAGTCCCACCACGATGCAGGCACCAGCGAGCGGCTCACAAGGGGACCTGGAAAGTTCCATGAGCTCCATCTGCAAGGGGCTTGCACGCTAAGGAATTTGTGCTCTTTTCCCGTGAGCACCGAGAACCATCAGAAGCTTTTAAGCAGCGCAGTGGCAGGATGGGATCTGACCTCTTCAGAGGAGATATATTTGGAAATAAAGATATTTGCAATAACTATTTCTATTCAACTACCTTTTTTTTTTTTTTTTAATCTCCCTGGGGGACCAGAAGGGACTGATAAACGCTGTCTGCAGATCGGCCTGAGATAGGGCCGGGCGGATTTCGGGCTTCCGGCCATTTCTGATAGTTTCTTAATCTTACACAGAATCGGAACAGCCTCCGTCTTTGTCGCTCGCCGTGTTTTCCGATGTCCCCCCCAGCGCCCGATTCTGTGCCTTCCTTTCATCTTCCGGAAGGTTTAGGGCCCCGGCCCCCATGCGTGCCATGAGCCAATCTGATGTCGTTGCCGCAGACGGGGCTGGTGGGGAGACAGCCGGTTAGAGCTGAGGACATGGGACAGCTCTGGGGGAGGGAGATGTGTCTCTGGGGACATCACTTGGCGTTTCAGCTTCCTGCGGGGCCCGCTGGGGAGCAGAGGGATGAGCTGCCAATTTGCTGATGGGCGTCCACACCCCGGAGCTGCTCGTCCACAGAGGGCTGGGTGCGGTTGGGGCATTGTCTGCATTTCCCCCGTCTCCGAGGCCTGGGTGGAAACGCAGCCCCTCCGTACGGGAGGCAAAGCCAGAGACACAAAACTCGCTCTGCTCTGATTTGTCCCAAACCACGTACACGCAAGCAGATGAACTGCGGATGAAGTGAGGACCACCTGTGGCATGCAAAGGGTGCGTCCCACGGAAGCAGCCAGGGCCTGGTCTCTGTCCCAATACCTGGCTGACTTGGGACAGAGACAGAGAGAGAGCGGCAACTGCACCTCTTTTTTTTTTTTTTTTTTTTTTTTTTGAGACAGAGTCTCACTCTGTTGCCCGGACTAGAGTGAGTGCCGTGGCCTCAGCCTAGCTCACAGCAACCTCCAACTCCTGGGCTCAAGCGATCCTCCTGCCTCAGCCTCCCTAGTAGCTGGGACTACAGGCATGCGCCACCATGCCCGGCTAATTTTTTCTATATTTTTAGTTGGCCGATTAATTTCTTTCTATTTTTAGTAGAGACGGGGTCTCACTCTTGCTCAGACTGGTTTCGAACTCCTGACCTCGAGCAATCCTCCCGCCTCGGCCTCCCCAGAGTGCTGGGATGACAGGCGTGAGCCACCGCGCCTGGCCGCAATTGCATCTTTGACTTGGGCTCTTTCTGTCTGTCTCCCACACAATTTTTCCCCATGCAGTCCTTTTTTTTTGTTTTTTTCTTTCCTTTTTTTGAGACAGAGTCTCCCCCTGTCACCAGGGCTAGAGTGCTGTGGCGTCAGCCTAGCTCACAGCAACCTCCAACTCCTGGGCTCAAGCGATCCTCCTGCCTCAGCCTCCCGAGTAGCTGGGACTACAGGCATGCGCCACCATGCTCGGCTGATTTTTCTTTTTCTTTTTCTTTCTTTGTTTTTTTTTTTTTTTTTGGTAGAGACAGTGTCTCACTCTTGCTCAGGCTGGTCTGCACCTCCTGACCACGAGCGATCCTCCCGCCTCGGCCTCCCAGAGTGCTAGGGTTGCAGGCGAGAGCCACCGCGCCCGGCCTCCCCCATGCGGTCTTGAAAATGCACTTTAGAAATGTACCTGCCTGCATTTTAATCTTGAATCTCTTTGCCCGCAGGATTCTCCCCTGAGAGCGCCTCTGGCACACGAGACGTGACCCGGCTGGGGAGCGTTGGGGCAGGCGGAGATGGCCATGCAGGCTGTCCCAGCTCTCGGCTGCAGAAAGCGACAGCGCAGGGGCGTGCGACTTCGTCTGGTGTGCGCAGGCGCCGTGTGGCGAGAGCTTGCAGGGAGCAGCCTCGGCAGGTGAGGCCGGGGCTGGCTGCCCGAGGATGGCCAGTGTGCGCTGGGGGTGTGGCGGGTGCGGGTGGCACAGAGGCAGGCAGGTAAAATCCACACCCAGTGTACACGACAGGTCTGGGCAGTGCTGGCCTCCACTGGAGCGGCCTCCCGGCCTCCCCAAGCCCTGGTTGCCCGTCGCAGGAAAGCCCATCTTCCGTGTGGCTCTTGGCCGGAGCTGGGTGGCGCTCACAGCCCCCTGATGGCCCCGACACCTCGGCCGAGCTTCGGGCGCTGTTGGTGGGCGCCCTCCCCCAGCCTGCGGCAGACACGACCCCCTGCGACAGGCGAAGGCCAGACCCACCTCGGAGTTTCTGCCGTCTCCTGCCCGGCAAACCCCGAACCGGTGTGTGCCCCCCAGAGGGCGGCGGGACACTGGGCTGAGGGACGAAGACAGAGGAGAAAAGGAAAGGTGACCCATTTATGGCTTTGCACCTCCCCGGGAAGTCACAGGTAACACAGGTAGAGAGAAAGGTGGAAATGGGCCGGGCACGGTGGCTCACGCCTGTCATCCCAGCACTCTGGGAGGCCGAGGCGGCAGGATCGCTCGAGGTCAGGAGTTCGAAACCAGCCTGAGCAAGAGTGAGACCCCCATCTCTACTAAAAATAGAAAGAAATTAATTGGCCAACTAAAAATATATATAGAAAAAATTAGCCGGGCATGGTGGATCGTGCCTGTGGTCCCAGCTACTCGGGAGGCTGAGGCAGGAGGATGGCTTGAGCCCAGGAGGTGGAGGTTGCTGTGAGCTAGGCTGACGCCACGGCACTCTAGCCCTGGCAGCAGAGGGAGACTCTGTCTCAAAAAAAAAAAAAAAAAAAGCAATAACATTTCCATGCTCATCCTTCCAGCTAAGATACAGAGCTATCTCCTTGTCTATCCATATTTTTAATAAAAACCGTATCGGCCTTGAGAGACAAGGCTGTCGCTGCGCAGGCTCGTATGCTGATTACAAGTCAGTTTCGGTCCCCTGTGGATGGACTGTGAAACCAGCGACACGCCCAGGGATCTCATAAGCTGAGACCTGTCTTTAACATCAGACTCTCAGAAGAGTTGCAGATGCTGGCTTTTTCCCATGACACTAGTCGCGAAGGGGTGGGTGGGTGTGGATGGCTGGTCACACGTGCACAATCTCTCTCTCAAAACGTGCTTCCCAGTCGTTGCTTTCAGATACAGGACAGGAGTTTACCACGATCTGGAAGGTTCTGTGCGTGCACTCGCCGGCCCTTGTCTACCTCCCAGCCCCACGGCCCACGACTGCGCCCCGTTTTTCAGTCTTTCCCATGACAGCATGAAGAGTCCTTCCTTCCTCGGGGAAGTCTCCCCCGAACCCCTGACTAGCTCAGATGTCTCCCTTGCATTCACTCCTACGCCACCAGGCACCTCCTTTCCTTAGCAAGCATCCGGGTTGTGGTTTAAGGCTGATGCCACCTCCCCAGACGGGCTGAAACTCCACGCTCGCCACGGCGCGCCTGTCACCTGACCCTGCACCTGTCACATGGTAGGCACCCAATATTTCAGAAAGGGACAACTAAAGAAAAGAGCACACACCTGATTTCTTAGAATTAGTGATTTCTGATGGGACAAGCAAAACCAAGGCCCTAAGTTTACTTCCCCTCTGAGGTCCCGTAGCCGATGGGGCACAAAAGGGGCTGAGACCCGGGCTGGTGACCCCCGCCACCTGCAGACCTGCTGCAGAATGAGGCCTCCTCCCATGGACTAGTGACCGCACAAGCTCAGCGGCTGGGTCCCCAAACGGAACCTTTCCAGCAAGCTCAGGATATTGGGGCTCATTTTTATGGGAAAAATTGTGAACAAGATAAAAAGTCATAACTTAGGTTTGGAGGAAATTGCTTTTCAGCACAGCAAATTACTGCGTATTCTCCATCTCTGAACACAATTCCTTCTATGATTATGAAATCATATTCTTTCCTATGTATTTCTCCCTTTGCTTCTGTCTGTGGTATGTATTAAATAAAAGATTTTTTTTTTTTTTGAGACAGAGTCTCACTCTGTCGCCCAGGCTAGAGTGCCGTGGCATCAGCCTAGCTCACAGCAATCTCAAACTCCTGGGCTCAAGCGATCCTCCTGCCTCAGCCTCCCAAGTAGCTGGGACTACAGGCATGCGCCACCATGCCTGGCTCATTTTTTCTATATATATTTTTTAGTTGGCCAATTAATTTCTTTCTATTTTTAGTAGAGACAGGGTCTCGCTCTTGCTCAGGCTGGTCTCGAACTCCTGACCTTGAGCGATCCTCCCGCCTTGGCCTCCCAGAGTGCTAGGATTACAGGCATGAGCCACCTCACCCGGCCTAAAAGATACTTTATTGAAAAAAAAAAAAAAAAAAAGAGTAAGAAAGACAGAAATGAAAAGAAGATAAAGTGACCAGGCAAGTTATTTATGAGTGTTGGCCATCTGTTCCTTTCAAAAATGCAATAGGCTTCTTTGCTATAACATTTGTCAATTTGAATACTGGTGGTATTGACCACAAAGAACTCTAGCAGAGGCCAGGTGAGGTGGCTCAGGCCTGTAATCCTAGCCCTCTGGGAGGCCAAGGAGGGCGGATTGCTCAAGGTCGGGAGTTCAAAACCAGCCTGAGCAAGAGTGAGACCCCGTCTCTACTAAAAATAGAAAGAAATTATCTGAACAAGTAAAAATATATAGAAAAAATGAGCCGGGCATGGTGGCGCATGCCTGTAGTCCCAGCTACTCGGGAGGCTGAGGCAGGAGGATCGCTTGAGCCCAGGAGTTGGAGGTTGCTGTGAGCTAGGCTGACGCCATGGCACTCTAGCCCAGGCAACAGAGTGAGACTCTGTCTCAAAAGGAAAAAAAAAAAAAAAAAAAGAACTCTAGGGCAGAGAAAGCAAGCAGTCGGGGATAAACATGTTCTAGGAAACAACTACTGGCATGACTAGTGTCTGGCTTGTTGAGAGCCGGAACAAAAGGAAAGGTCTAGAGCAGGGGTCCTCAAACTTTTTAAACAGGGGGGCCAGTTCACTGTCCCTCAGACCGTTGGAGAGTGTGCACTGTGGGCCCGGGATGAGTCGGCTGCTAAGCAGGACAGGCAGCGGCGACAAAAACACCCGGCGGGCCGGATAAATGTCCGTGTCGGGCTGCATGTGGCCCGCAGGCTGTAGTTTGAGGACTCCTGGTCTAGACTAGTGACAGGTCTATTGGGGTGTCAGTGAGGTGCAGTGGCAGAAATGTTGGCACACGTGATAAGTATATGAGAAACTTACCTTTTTAAAATTATCTCTCATAACTCTTAATGGTAAGCCTCACTTCTTTGTGAAGTAAGCACCTACTGTGTACCATGTTTGTGACACTGTCCCAAATCTCCGGGGTGTCCCAGAAGCCACCTGGGTCCTGCGCGGCCTGTGGTCTCTCAACCTGGATGTCCCCTTGTCCAGGCCTTTATTTTTTTTCTTGGATTTCTTTTCTGCAATGCCAGGAAGCCGTCAGCACAGGAAAGAAGAGAACTCCCGTGTTACGGCTTGAACTGTGACCTCCAAAAAAGATATGTGGACGTCCTAACCCCCGGTATCCCAGAATGTGACCTTAATTAAAAATAAGGTCATGGCCAGGCACCGCTTGAGCCCGGGAGTTTGAGACCAGACTGAGCAGTGTAGCAAGACCCAGTCTCAAAATTAGTAAATAAATACATAAATAAAGTCTTTATAGAGACTTTTGACCCACAAGTCAAAATTAAGCCATTAGGGTGGGCCCTTACTCAATACGATCAGCATCCTTATAGTATAAAAAGGGGAAATTGGACACACAGCAGACACATATGAAGACTATGACATGAAGACACAGGGGAAGAAGATGGCCACGTGACTAGAGTGACACATCTCAAAACTGCTTGGGCGAAAACAGGAATTTCTCTCATCGGGATAATGGACTGTCTCACGGACTCCAAGAACTGGAATGTTCTCAGGCTTTGGAAGTACTTAGATCAGGTGCTATATTGGTTTGCTAGGGCTGTCACAGCAAAACAGCACAGACAGGATGGCTCAAACAGCAGAGATTTTGTTTTCTTTCAGTTCTGGGGGCTGGAAGACCAAGATGAAGGTGTCAGCCGGGCTGGCTGCTTCTGAGGCTTCGTCCCCTGGCTTGTGAATGGCGCCTGCGCTGTGTCCTCCTTCTGCCTGGTGTGTGTCCCAACCTCCCCTTCTTATTTTTTTTTTATTTATTTTTTTGTTTTTGAGACAGAGTCTCACTCTGTTGCCCGGGCTAGAGTGAGTGCCGTGGTGTCAGCCTAGCTGACAGCAACCTCAAACTCCTGGGCTCAAGTGATCCTCCTGCCTCAGCCTCCTCCCGAGTAGCTGGGACTACAGGCATGCGCCACCATGCCCGGCTAATTTTCTCTCTATATATTTACCTGGCCAATTAATTTCTTTCTATTTATAGTAGAGACGGGGTCTCGCTCTTGCTCAGGCTGGTCTCGAACTCCTGAGCTTGAGCGATCCTCCCACCTCGGCCTCCCAGAGTGCTGGGATTACAGGCGTGAGCCACGGCACCCGGCCCCAATCTCCTCTTCTTATATGGCACAGGTCAGACTGGACTAGGGCCCACCCTAGTGGCCTCATTTAACCTTGATCACCTCTTTAAGGACCCTGTCTCCAAATACAGGCACACTCTGAGGTCCTGGGGGCCAGGACCTGGTGTTGAATGTTGAGGGGACACAAGTCAGCCCATCCTGACCCTCTGTCTGGAACCCACTTCTCTGTTGAACTCCATCCAGGCCAACAGCCCCGACCTTCCATCTCGGCTTCAGCCGCTAGAAAGTCACTGTCCCAGCGTTCTCATCCCAAGCCCAGAAAGTCCTGGAGAAGAGACCCCGTGGCCCAGGCAAGATGAGCGCCATCACGGTGGCACCTCCAAACTCTGAGTGTCCAGGGAAATATGACGGAAAAGATCCCATTCCCACCCCACCCCAACCCACCCACCCCCGATTTTGTGCAAAATACATGCGGAAAAACACAAATTCCTCATTTTCTAATCATCTCGCATAATCCAGCTTTTTGTGCCAATCTCCTTTTCTCTCCCTTTCAGCTAAATTGATTAGGAAAACATTCATTTGTGTGGGCCGTCTAACAGAATGCACGCGCCCTCCGGCTGGGTTATTTTAATTTTGACTAAACCGAGAAGATGGAATCTGGGAGGGAGGAGGAGGTGCCTTGAGGTGGCCACTCCAGATCATTGTTCCTCACTTATAAAACAGCAGAGAGTATATTCCCCCCATTAACACCTGTGCATGCTGCCAGGCTGTCCCCAGCTTAGGCGTTGGAGCAGACGAGACACTCCAGCCAGGTCCTAGGAGGCTCCCCTTGTCACATGTCCCTCCCCTTACACTTTCTGCCCCGCTCTGTGACAGGGTGACTGCTCTGAGGACCACAAGCGTTTCTACACCCCCAACACACAGAACACCCACCGGCCCTGGTGGGTGCTGGTATGGACTGAATCATGCTCCAGCCACGGTTCATACCGTGTTTCCCCGAAAATGAGCCCTCCCCATAAAATAAGCCCTAGCAGGATGTCTAAGCATGTACGAAATAGAAGCCCCACCCTGAAAATAAGCCCTAGTGATGGGCGGGGCTATGAAAATCAGCCCTAGTGATGGGCGTGGCTATGAAAATAAGCCCTAGTGATGGGCGTGGCTATGAAAATCAGCCCTAGTGATGGGCGTGGCTATGAAAATAAGCCCTAGTGAGGGGCGTGGCTGCGCAGCGCATCAGCACAACCCATGCATGTCATCGCGGAGCGGGAAAGGACACGAGCAGCCCTTCTCATCCGCCCCGTGAGAGCTCTAGTGCTCCACAGGAGAGATCGGGGCCAGTGGTTCTAAAGGAAATAGAGTCGCAAGACATTCAGGATGGGATTCGGGGTTTGGAGAGTGAGGATGATGCTCCAGAAGAAGACGACTTCACTCTATTTGAATCAATGGAGTTGGTTGTACCGTGCTTAAAAAAAATAACACATGCCCTGAAAATAAGCCCTAGGGTGTCTTCTTGAGGAAAAATAAATATGAGACCCTGTCTTAGTTTCGGGGAAACAAGGTATGCCGAAGCCCTAACCCGAGGTGTGCTGGTATTTGGAGATGAGGATTCTGGGAGATAATTAGGTTTAAGTGACATCATGAGGGTGGGATCTTGGTGATGGGATTACTGCTCTTCTAAGGAGGGACATCAGACAGCTCTGGCTCTTATACAAGATCTCTCAGTCTCTCTGTGTCTCTCTGTCGTATGAGGACACAGCAAGAAGGCGGCCTTCTGGAAGCCTGAAGAGAGCCCTCCCCAAACGCAGCCCTGCTGGCACCCAGAGTTGCAGCCTGCAGAGCGGTGAGAAGACGAAGGTCTGTCGTTGGAGCCGCCGGCCTGTGGCATTTGCTACGCCAGTCCGGGGCAGACCGACGCAGTCGTTGCAGTATTTTCCCCTCCCTTCTTTTTACTTTGAAGAATTAAGGCGTTCTTTGAGGGTGGGAGAAAATGCATGTACTAGTGAATCGATTTCAAATTTGGCTGGGAGAATTTGGGTTTTAAATCATTTAGTTCCAGAGTCTAAAAAAAAAAAGAAAGGAAAAAGAACTCAGATCTCAAAGGAAGGGCAAACCCTTCCCAAAGGGCTCACTGTAACTTTTCTCTTTTCTTTTCTTTTCTTTTTTTTGAGACAGAGTCTCACTCTGTTGCCCAGGCTAGAGTGCCTCGGCGTCAGCCTAGCTCACAGCAACCTCCAACTCCTGGACTCAAGCGATCCTCCTGCCTCAGCCTCCCGAATAGTTAGGACTATATAGGCATGTGCCACCACGCCCGGCTGATTTTTTTCTATGTATTTTTAGTTGGCCAATTAATTTCTTTCTAATTTTTAGTAGAGACGGGGTCTCGCTCTTGCTCAGGCTGGATTCGAACTCCTACCTTGAGCAATCCTCCCACCTCGGCCTCCCAGAGTGCTAGGGTTACAGGCGTGAGCCACAGCGCCCGGCCTTCTCCTTTCTTTAAAACGAGAGCCAGCCCTTGGGTGAGTCACCTGTGGTCAGAGCGCTATAGTGGACAGGCAGAAAGGCACAGTACTGAGCTGCCAAGTGACACCAACGCCACATTCTTTTGGAGCCGTGAGCGGGCAGTTAGGACAGGGCCACGATGGTGCTTCTCTTGTCTCTGGCTGCAGACTCGCTGAGGCCACGAAGCCTGCTGCTGGGGCAGCCGGGTCCCCTTCCCATTCGCTTCCAGGGAAGACTCACCCTCGGCGAGTGGCCGGACCGAACATGCGGTCGCTCTGTCCCTGTGCTGTCCCTGCTCCTCTCGGCAAAGCTCGGCTGAGCTCCTGGCAGCATGACCCGCTTCTGAAGCTGCTCTTTCCCTCTCCCCCATGAAGACCCGAGTGTCTTCCTTCCCTGCCTTCTCCTTCCCACGGCACCTGCGTGTGTCTTCTAACGGATTCCCGTGTTCGGTCTTCCTTAGGAACAGGTCTACAGTCAACGGAGGACAAAGACAGCCATTGTTCCCATCTCGTCTCTTGTCGCTGCTCCCTGGGGAGGAGGGCCCCTCCCGGGAGACATTCTCCTGTCACACTCGCATCCCCTACACCTGCCTGGCTCCCTTTGGCAGTGGCACCCTTGCCAGACCTCCCCTTGATGATGCAATTCTGTGAGTCTCTTGGTCAAGAATCCGTAGGTAACAGGCAACACCTGTATATGCCCGTATGTTAACTATGGTCACACACCTGATCGTGCCACAGTGTTTTATGTTGATCCTGTAGTCAGCCCGTCTCCAGTCTGTCCCCAGACTATGTGACCACTTTGGGCCGTGTCTCCCTCTTCAGGGGCCCCGACTTGGTCTTACGGTGGCCTCCATCAACCTCTCTAAGAGGCTACATCCCCCTGTTTTGCTGGATCTTAGCTCCTTTGGAAGAAGCCATTCTAGTCGCTCTTCATCCTTTAGATAATCAACCCCCCAATTCATGTTTTCAGATCTTGCAACAACGAAAACATCACACCCTTTTCCCAACTGTGTCACTGAGAGTCGTCAGACCTGAACGCACCTCCTTTTCCCGTCTCTCTAACCCGGGCTTCCGGATTATCTTCCAGTCTGGGTCTGAAAGATACCAAGCTTTCTCCTAAGGAAAACTCTCCTCTTCCAGCTTGGCCAGCCTGCTCTCCTCTATTTCCTGTTCCTTCTCCCCATGTCCCGGCGCTGGGTGGTAAAAATGAGCATAATTTCCATGCCAGTTGAGTTCCTCCTTGATTTCCAGAGCAATATGATTCCTAGAGACAGAAGGTTCCAGGCCATAGACCCTACTCACCTTAAGAAGACAGACATTCTCTTTGTAATAAGGATTGTCTGTCTGTCTATCAACAAAACCCAGCATGATTGAGTGGATGAAGCCATCTAAAGTCATAGGCAGAGCTTGTACCATCAATCAATCCAGAGTCAACATGAAACCACGTGTCAGGAACCAGTGGACAAGCCAATGGACATTGTTAGTAATGTCTCCAGTTCCCTCCTGTGACCCTAAAGGCCATTAGCCCATTTGGGGTGTCGTGTGTCACATGGCCTCGTCGGTTTGCCACTAGCAATGTGAAGATGCAACCTTACATACAGATTAGTGTTCTGTAGCGTGCATGACACTTAGATATTTTTTCCTTTTTTTTTTCTTTTTTTCCGGTTTGAAGTCTTTGCCTGCAGACACAACTGAGAAATACAATAAAGGCAACAAAGATTGCTCTGCCTGCTCGTGCCGCAAATGAGCCAATCTCTGACTCAGCCTCACCTGCCAAACAGCGCCCATGCCCAGCAGTGCCCGTGACGTTTCAAGTCAAGTCAAGTGGCGGCACTCTGCACATGGACACCGCAGAAATATGTGTTTACTAACGCCCAGGCCGGAGCAAAACCAGCCACTCCTTGTAAATAGAGTTTCCACAGACAGCGATGTTCACCCAGATAGAAATCCCACAGGCCCTGCACTTACTGAGCCCGAGGCCTAAAACTACCCAAAAAGAGAAGCCTCTCTTGCCACCTGCTATTTTGCTCTCTGAACGCTTATTTTTGTCCATAACTCATGGTTCTGGGCCCATGCCAACCCATATTGGCGTTTTTAGGGAGCTCGAGCAATGACAGCCATCCTCGCCACCTATGCTTAGATCATTAGCTAAGTCAAGCAGATGGAGGCGAGCATTTTACCCTGGTCCCTAAGAAAGCCGTTCAAGAAGGTGGCCTGCACAGTCAAGTGGGCTTGCTGAGAACTCACTCTCCTCCTGGAAAGAAAGCAGCCAGGCATGGGACTGGGACCTAGGATTCCTGTCCCTAACAGCTCGGACACCTGTCACCTCTGTGGACCTTAGGTTGAACCACGATCTCTGAGATAGCTTCAGGAGCCACGGATTCTATAGCTGTCGACGCAATGCCATCCCGTCTGTTTTTCTCTCCGGGCCAGAACTATTCTGCAGCCTCGACTTTTGCCAGGCGATTCCTGGAGCCCTGGAGGCCCCATGCACCCGGCCTCCACTCCCAGAGCGCCACACTTCCCGCCTCTAACTTTTTTTGCTCCATCCTCTCCTAACTGAAACCCACTCACCCTTTGCTGACTCCTTCCTGCCTTTCTTTTCCTTTTGCACACGCCTCTGGCCCCCTTGGGCCTGGTCTCCCCCTAAATCAAAGTCCCAGCAATCTCAGTTCTTGCCACTCTTCTCTGGGAGCCCCCTGGTTCCTCCCAGCCCTACTCTCGAGCCGAGTAAACGGTGCAGAGCGTCCCCAGGCCTCGGGACAGAAAATGGATTAACGGAGATACACACATCGCCTGTGCCACTCAAACAGAACGACATTTCTCTTTAATCCGTGCGCCTGTCTACAATGGCTTTGTCCCCTCTCTGATCGTTCGCCTTGGGGATGAAACCGCCTCTCTTCTCCAGTGGGGGCAGTTAAACTTTAAAGACCCTCGCATCTGTGGTGACATTGGGACCCTGGGGGGAAGCTGTTATTATTTAATAATTATCAGGGGCCTCCAGCTCCCCGACGCCTCCCACCGATCTCGCTGTCACTAGTGTGTGCATCGTACGTCCCCTGCTGGCATTTCTGTATGAAATCACCGCCGTTCGGACGCTGATAAACGCTATAGAAAAGTCTGTTAAATTAATCTAATGGCCCCCACACTGGTCCCCTAATGACACGGCAGATAGCACGGTCTTTAAGTGCTTCCAGGAAGGCCCGGAATGATCTCCCTCACTGGCCTGTGGTTTAAAGAACCAAGCTGTAGCTATTACGGGGATTTTCTCAAAACTTCAACCTTCCAGCTCCAAGTTCAAACCAGAGGCTCCACGTGAGGGACCGCTTAGCCTCCTAGAGGCCAGTTTGCAGAACATTCAGATTTGTTTCTTAAATGTCCTCTTCTGTCCTTTCCCATCCCCTGTGCTCCTCTCGCCTCTCGCCTCTTGCCGTTTCTCCCTTTCTTTCTGCCTTTGTACTAATCTAGTATCTGCCTCTGTCAATCTGCCTACGCTGGACATCGTGTACAAATGAAATTGCACATTATATAGACTTTTATACCTGGCTTCTTCCACTTAGCGTTTTTCAAAGTTCATTCACGTTGTGGCATATTTCAGTACTGCATTCCTTTATGTTGCTGAATGGCATTCTGTTGTACAGATTTTTTTTTTTTGAGACAGAGTCTTGCTCTGTTGCCCAGGCTAGAGTGAGTGCCGTGGCATCAGCCTCGCTCACAGCAACCTCAAACTCCTGGGCTCAAGCGATCCTGCTGCCTCAGCCTCCCTAGTAGCTGGGACTACAGGCATTCGCCACCATGCCCGGCTAATTTTTTCTATATATATTAGTTGGCCAATTAATTTCTTTCTATTTTAGTAGAGACGGGGTCTTGCTCTTGCTCAGACTGGTTTCGAACTCGTGACCTTGAGTGAGCCTCCCGCCTCGGCCTCCCAGAGTGCTAGGATTACAGGCGTGAGCCACCGCGCCCGGCCTGTATAGATATTTTAAAGCACACCCTAACTTATTGTTGGTGACAGCCACCTCTTTCATTGCCACTGCTCAAGTCAAGTCCTAGCTAGCATCATCTTTAACTTAGTCACAGGAATCCAGAGTGTTCCTTTTTATTCCCTCTTTCCATAAATACGTGCCCAAGGCAGAGCAGTTCACTGGCCCCCTTCCGAGAAGATTCCTTAGGAACGTCCCACGCAGAGAGACGGCCACTCGAATATGGGAACAAGGACAGCACCGCAAGCCTGAATCAGGGACTGGGAGTATAGTCGGTCACAGCTGGAGCCCACGGTGTGTCCGAGAATGGTCAGGACCACGACCCACCGAGGCTCCCTGTGCCTGGCGAGCCAACATGCCGTTAGCCTCTTTCTCTTTTATTTCCTGGCCACTCTGGGTCCAAGCAGAATGCTCTCCTGGCAACTATGTGTACAGAAGAGCTAAGGTCCTTCCTGGCCAGGTTTCCAGGTGTAATTCTTAGGCTGAGGCAGACGGGGTCCCCAGGAATGCATGCCCTCTGGGTGCCCCCCACCCCCCACCCCATCCTCGTGCCCTGGAGCCTTCCTGGTCCAGCTCTTCCTGGCCTTCCTCATCCTCACTGCATGGCGACCACGTTACCTCCCGGACTCACCCCTTATTTCTCTCCCTCCCACTGTTCGGTTTCCCTAACGCTTCTCTCACTCTGCATTTTGGGGATCCCAAAGTCATCCATCTTTCCTTAAATTTTCTCGACGAACCTCACTGGGATACTTCGGGGTTTTCTTTTTGTTTGTTTTTTTGGTGTTTTTTTTTTTTTTTTTGAGACAGAGTCTCACTTTATTGCCCAGGCTAGAGTAAGTGTCGTGGCATCAGCCTGGCTCACAGCAACCTCAAACTCCTGGGCTCAAGCGATCCTCCTGCCTCAGCCTCCCCAGTAGCTGGGACTACAGGCATGCGCCACCATGCCCGGCTAATTTTTTCTATATATTTTCAGTTGTCCAGTTAATTTCTTTCTATTTATAGTAGAGACGGGGTCTCGCTGTTGCTTGCTCAGGCTGGTTTCGAACTCCGGACCTCGAGCAATCCGCCCACCTCGGCCTCCCAGAGTGCTAGGATGACAGGAGTGAGCCACCTCGCCTGGCCTCACTGGGATACTTTGGATGAATATTTTGATGAGTAGTCAACGTAAAAGAAAACTAAAATTGGGCCAAAATGGGTGTCTGTGATATGGACATATTTGCTCACGGGGCCCTGACTACACACCTAGTTTTCCTACAACCTGTCACTGTCATTCCAACCTTTGCCATCCCTGGAGGGCAGAGACTATCTGTAGTCTCTGCTCCCTATTACCAAGCACAGCGCCTGCGGGTGGCAGGTGCCTAGTGCTTGTTTGAGAAAGGATGAACAGACGACGGGAAGGACAGAGAGGAGAGGAGAGAAGAAAGGGACAGTCTGCAGTTTAGACAGAATCCTGTTTCTTTAGTATACTGTCTAGAAGCCAAGCTATCCGATATGGTGGCCACTGGCCACATGTGGCTATTAAAATTTAAATTAATTGAAATTTAAAATTCAGTTCATCAGTACTAGCCATATTTCAAAGGCTCAATGGCCACAGGTAGCTAGTGGCTACTGTATTGGTCCAAGCAGATAGAGAACATTTCCATCATTGCAGAAAATTCTTTTGGACAGACCCTAGAAACCTCCTAAATGCCTATAAATATTTTGTTTTGGGAGAATAGGGAGGTGTTTGGTGATGGTTTTGCTAAGGAGATGGTAAAAAAAAAATGACGACTCCAGACCATAAATACAATATAAGCAATGCCACTTATATTTCTTTTTTAAAAAATCAGATTTAAAACAAAGAAAAGCAGAGAGCTACTTGGCTTACCTGAAGAGGTAAAATAATCTTATGATTTCGCGGACCTAAAGCATAAACTTGAAAAGGTAGCCAAAAATCCCCCTTTTGATTAATTGCCTCTATTACTCTTAATCTTAACCTGTGTTTGAAATACCCTCACCCTGCCCTAGGGACACCATCAGTTAGGCAAATTAGCAAGACCTGTAACAGCCAGGGAGCCCTAGGTACAGAACCTCATTGATTTTAATCAGCTGATACAACCTTCGTGAAGCTGCTTTGTTTTTTAAAGTGCACCCAATTTACTTAAAAATATAGAAACTCTAAAGAAAACTCTCTTTTCAGGCAATCTTGAAAAGGCACTTTGGCAATAACGTGCAAACACTCTGCATTTTTTAGACTTATTAAGGTGTCTTCCAGCAGGACCTGTGCTTAAAATTTCTTCATTAGCTTAGTTTTCGTTGTTGGGTTTACTTAAAAGAAATAAAATAAAAACAAAGCTCTCGAGCTCAGAATTTTCATTGATTTAACGTCAGAGCTTCGCTGCTCTCTGTCTTGACTCTACGTGGCTATGTCCTCTCTCTTGCGACTTCCATGCTACAATAGTGGGATTGTACGAAGGGTCTGTTCATGCGGTTGGGGAAAAGGACACCGTATTCTTTTAGGCAGTCTCTTCCAGCTTCTGCTGGAAGTTTAGGAAAAGAAGAGCAGCGGAAACCATCCACCAAATAGAAAGCAACACATCCGCTGCCGAATAGCAAGAGAATCTGGGATTCGGAAACTAAGAGAACAGTCTTAACAACATATTCCAAACTTCCTGCAGATGTTTATATCTTCAGACAGATGAAAAGTTTCTATCTATAGCTGTGCTTTAGCAAAATAACTTTCCAGCTCAGGCTATATCCTAAGAATGATAGGTAAGGCACAATGGATTTTTTTTTTGAAAACGTTTTCTCTTGTTTGATAAATCAGATATGCATGCCATTCAATTGTCAGGTTCTTCTCCAAACGGTGCCTTCCTCTCTTTGGTGGAGTGAAACAAAACATTGAATAATTCAAGCAAATGTGCAATAGTAAATAATTCAATGCAGACTCAAAGCTGTGGAGATCAGAGACTTGGCTCTGCCCCACTGCTTTTATTCTAAAGGTCCAGAGATATCCTGGTGACCTCTCTTAATTGAAAGAATCCAAAGTGCAGGGCAACCACTGGCCCTCATTGAGATAAGATATGCTTACCTCGAAATCTGAGAACATATGAACTCAGGGGTTCTCAAACTTTTTAAACAGGGGGCCAGTTCACTGTCCCTCAGACCATTGGAGGGCTGGACTATAGTTTAAAAAAAAAAAAACAAAAAACTATGAACAAATTCCTATGCACACTGCACATATCTTATTTTGAAGTAAAAAAACAAATGGGCAAAAACACCTGCATGTGGCCCGCGGGCTGTAGTTTGCCTGTATGAACATCTAGAATATGTCTGTGATCCGAGGTTCTCAAAAAACTTGGCGATGTTTCCTTTCTCTATGATCACTAGAACACCATTCATGTGATATCTCCACCACCTGAGGCATTAGCTCTTTCCTGCCTTTTCTAAAATTGCACAAGCAATTGGTAATAGATATATTTAACTCCAGTCCAAACCTCTTACATGAACTCCAGCCTGCCCTCCCCTCAAACTCGTCCCACCAAGGGTCTTTCCCAATCTCGGTCCATGGCAGCTCTAGCCTTCCCATCACTCCGGCCAAAACCTGCACAGCACTCCGATTTTTGCTCTGATGTTAACGTTCTCAGTGACTCTAACACTAACCCACCCAATCACAACACCTCTACCCTGGCCCTCCCTATCTCCCTATTTGCTGTGCACTTTGCTTATTTATTTGGGATACTGTCTGCCTGCCCATCATGAGAATGTCGGTTTAAACATTACTACCCAAAGTGTGGTGTGAGGACCAGCAGCGTCAGCTGTCTCCTGAAAGCTTGGTAGAAGTACACAACCTCATCCTTCCATCCTCTCTCGCTTATTCCCCACGTACAAACTCAGCACGTCCCGAATCTGATCACCTCTTACACCTCCACTGCTGTCACTCCAGTCCAGTGGTTCTCAACCTCATTTGCCAATTTTGCCGCCCAGTGGACATCTGGCAACATCTGGAGGCACTTTGGGTTGTCACCCTGAGAGGGCGCTACTGGCATCTAGTGGGTAGAGGACAGAGATGCTGCTAAACACCCTGCCATGCCCAGGACAGCCCCCCCCCCCACGGCAAAGAATTATGCAGCCTAAAATATTGATAGTGGCCGGGCGCGGTGGTGCATGCCTGTAATCCTAGCACTCTGGGAGGCCGAGGCGGAAGGATCATTCAAGGTTAGGAGTTCAAAACCAGCCTGAGCAAGAGTGAGACCCCATCTCTACTAAAAATAGAAAGAAATTAATTGGCCAACTAAAAATATATAGAGAAAAAATTAGCCGGGCATGGTGGCGCATGCCTGTAGTCCCAGCCACTTGGGAGGCTGAGGCAGGAGGATCGCTTGAGCCCAGGAGTTTGAGGTTGCTGTGAGCGAGGCTGACGCCCCAGCACTCACTGTAGCCTGGGCAATAAAGTGAGACTCTGTCTCAAAAAAAAAAAAAAAAAAAAAATGCAAAAAGAAGAAAATTAAAATAATCCGTAATCCCACCGTAAGAGTTAACTACTTGGAACATTTTGGTATACTATGTATCTTCTCAACGCCCTCTGCATCTTTGAGTATGTGACTGTTTTTTAAACCAAACAACACAGGCTGTGGGATTCAGAGGTTGAATTAAATCACTTGTCCAACTCTACCATTTGCATGTGACCTTGAGCAAGTCATTTAATTTCCTCACGCCTCAGTTTTCTCATCCTGAAAATGGCTAGTCTACGTCCTACCTCATTGAGGTATTATAAGAATTATTTAGTATAAGGAAGAAAACCATGGCTTCTATTATCACACTGTGTTCTGTTTTGCATCTTGCCTTTTTTCACGTAGCATTTCTGAACATATTTGTATGTGTATCAATATAATCCTATGACCTTTTTATAACCCTGCAATATTCCATCATA
The DNA here is from genome assembly GCA_008750895.1 of Mirza zaza. Classification (NCBI taxonomy): domain Eukaryota; kingdom Metazoa; phylum Chordata; class Mammalia; order Primates; family Cheirogaleidae; genus Mirza; species Mirza zaza. The sequence continues at coordinate 69,712 of VSMD01009764.1, read as the reverse complement.
TGGATATATCATAGTTTACTTAACCAATCTCCTATTGATGGGTAACTAGGTTGGCTGTGATTTTTGTCTCTATCCCCGTTGAGATAAATACCCTAGTCACAATCTTTTCGCAGATCTTTATTTATGTCCTCAGGTTTCAAATACTGGGTCGAATGTTTCAGGCTTCTGTTATTCAGTTAAGATAATATTTTTATCACCGCCCCAAAGAAAGGCTATTTCAGAAATTATATGAGTTGTAAAGGTTTTTGGCTTTAGAATTGGAGAGAGTGGATGGCCAGTTTGAGTCAATCAGCTCATGGAAAGAAAGCAACGGTAGCAGGTCTGGGAGATTCATCATAGTAAAAGAGGCTGACTTAGGGGAATGGTGGGAATCCCCATAAGTGAAGCTGGTGCATTGGGGTTCAGTACTGTGTACCTTCAGGCTTGGGAGAGTCTCTCCCATGCAACCCCACCCGCCATGCATGCAGAGGCTTTGGCCCCAAACCCAGTCTAGTCCCAGGCTTGGGGCCCTTGGCTGCTGGAGCCATCGGTCACCCCTGGCCCCCAACCACCCGCTCAGAGAGGCTACGGGGAGGGAGAAGGGGCTCTCCTTTCACTGTTCTGCCCCCTGGGCCACTGGGGACCAGGCGTGAGGCTGGGATGCCGTGGGAACAGACAGCTAGAAGGGGCAGAGGTGCCTGGATGTACTTAAGCCACGTTAAAAGATGTGCTTGCTGCCAACAAGGCTCTTTAGCTGTCCCCATTAATAATGTAACACGAAACATTTATATTCCCCTGTAGCTCTCTCTCCCCAATCTGCACCCCTCTTAGGATCGTTACATTTCTTTGAGTTCTTTCGAAATGAAAATGAAAGTCATGGTGTGCATTTGGGGAGCCATTGGAAAATGAGGAAGATTCCCCTAAATGCCGCCACCCTCGGGCCAGCTACAAGAAACACCCAACAAGAATTTTCGAATGCTTGATACATCTCCCGACTGTCACGTTTTAAAAGAACTTGGACGAAAAGAAACAGGATCCTCTATAAGCTGCTAATGAATTATTGGCAGCTTCCTTAGAGGTATTCATTCCCTGGGCAAGTTAACACCCAAATTAAACAGCCTGAGCTGAGGTGGATACTTAGTAGCTACTCCATCAGCAGTTTGGTGATAAATAATGAGAACAGGGCCGGGCGCGGTGGCTCACGCCTGTAATCCTAGCACTCTGAGGCGGGAGGATCGCTCGAGGTCAGGAGTTCGAAACCAGCCTGAGGAAGAGCGAGATCCTGTCTCTACTAAAAATAGAAAGAAATTATCTGAACAACTAAAACTATATAGAAAAAATTAGCCAGGCATGGTGGCGCGTGCCTGTAGTCCCAGCTACTCGGGAGGCTGAGGCAGGAGGATCGCTTGAGCCCAGGAGTGTGAGGTTGCTGTGAGCTAGCCTGACGCCACGGCACTCTAGCCCGGGTGACAGAGTGAGACTCTGTCTAAAACAGACAAACAAACAAACAAAAAAACATTTGTCAAGCTTGCCTCAGAGAAACAGACTGATTCCAGGAGCAGGTGTTTTAGAATAAAAAACAATGATTTTGTGCTTCTTTCTTCTCCCAATCCAAGAGGCTGGTGGTAGGGAGCCCTCTGCCACAACCCGGGCTGCCTGCGCCCACCTGCGTCCACCTGTGCCCACCTGCGTGCGGGAGAGGTGGACAGCGAGCTCCAGCCAGCTAACGGCCTCCCACCTCTGGCCTGCCTCTCTGCTTCTCTGCCTGGGGGCTCCTCACATCCAGGAGCTTGCTCTGAGGTCAGGAACAATCCAGAAGTGCGGGCAAATTAAGTCCCCTGGGAAACCACCTTTAACCAACAGGAACAGGAGTCGGTGGACTGGCCCTGGCCTCCCTATGCCCATTTTCCCAAAAATAAGATCTACCCATAAATTAGCCCTAGCAGAATTTCTAAGTATGTGCGCAATAGAAGCCCTACCCCGAAAATAGGCCCTAGTGATGGGCGTGGCTATGAAAATCAGCCCTAGTGATGGGCGTGGCTATGAAAATCAGCCCTAGTGATGGGCGTGGCTATGAAAATCAGCCCTAGTGATGGGTGCGGCTACGAAAATCAGCCCTAGTGACGGGCGTGGCTGCGCAGCACATCTGCACAACCCATGTGTGTCGTCGTGAAGTGGGAAAGGACACGAGCATCCCTTCTCATCCGCCCCATCATGACAGCTACTACCCCAGGGGTGACGAGAAAGGTGGGGGCAGCCCCACGAACAAAGTGAGCTCCCCCTGGCAGGTCCCGGCCATCCTGTGCGTGCTGCAAGCTGAGGCTTTGAGGGGAAAACAACACATCCCCTGAAAATGAGCCCTAGGGTGTCTTCTTGAGGAAAAATAAATATAAGACCCTGTCTTATTTTTGGGGAAACACGGTACCTACGCCATGTCTTGTCCCCGGGTGTGCAGGAGAGAGCCCAAGTGAAGACACTGGCTAGCAAAGGATCCCCAATCGAACCAGCCTGTGCTGGACTCTGAGGACACAAAGGTAAGCAAACTGAGGTCCCTGCTCTGGAGAGAAAAAGGAGGCAGCAGAAGAGAACATACAATCAGGGACCAAGTCCCCAGAGCTGGGTGTCCCAGAGGGCCTGCTGATGGCCCTTCTTTCGTTTTCTTGCCAGGGGATTACACAAGAATGTGAGCGCCAGGAGGCGGGGCTCTTTGGGGCCATTCTACCTGCCCCAGTGTTACAGCAACTGACCGGGGAAAGAACCGAGCGGCACACAGAGGGACGGAGAATCTGCCTTTATTCCACCGCCAGCGGGCTCAGAGCACCACTTCCCTGTTCTCCTCCAGTTTTATACACTTCTTGGGGTTCCACACAACCAATCAACTGCCAGCATAAGGAGTTGTCCAATCAGCGGTGGGATTCAAAAGCATCCAATCAGCAGCGGGATTGAAAAGCACCCAATCAGCAATAAGCACGCATACATCCAATCAGAGGTGGGCTTACATATGTCGCACCCAGGGATTTTCCCCATCACCAGGAGGATCAGGAGGTGACTTCCGGGATTTTTACTTACAAATGGTGCCATGTATCAGAAAAGAATGAACTGAAGAGTAAGAGAGTCCAGTTTGAGGGCAGAGCAGGGCAGTGATTCTTAGGGTCCATGGAGCTCAGAACAGGAGACTGTCTCCAGGGACATTTAGAACGTGCCCCAGCCCAACTGTGGACCGAGGGACTTAGTTGTAGAAAATGATAAGTTTCAAGGACAAAAATATAGAGCCGACCTAAGGGATTCTGGAGGCAATTTTGCTGGCCTCGTTCGTTCATGGGTTAGAAAAAAAACAAAAAAAAAACACATGATGAAATAGACCAGTGACCATATTCTCTGTAGCAAGGTTGAAGGGGAGGCAAACCCACTTGTATTTTCAAGAGCAGGAACTGCGTGTTTTAATGGATGCATTGCCACGTTTCATGAAAGGGAGCAAGAGCCAGACCAATTGCCTCAAGGCCTGAACACATTCTCCGAGAAAAAGACTGTGGCTTCTTCTGAGATAAAAAGGATACAAACCGGGGCCTTTGGAGGGTACACAGGTGAGTGCTTTGGATTCAGAGGTGGAGCCAGCTGGAAGTGGAGCAGGGTGAGAGACACGCCAGGATAGCAGGAGATCTGGGAACCGCTGTCTGCCCCCGACCAAGCGGTGTCTCTGCTCTGTGACACCCAGCCTGTGCCTCGGTCTCCAGGCCTATTCCATGGGGTGGCATCTGTCTGTCCTGCTCACCTTCCTGAGCTGTCCTGAGTACCAAACATGAGCTGTCATCCTGGAGAAGTTTAGAAGACAACTACCTAGTGGCTCAGGCCTGTCATCCTAGCACTCTGGGAGGCCGAGGCGGGAGGATCCTTCAAGGTCAGGATTTCGAAACCAGCCTGAACAAGAGCAAGACCCCGTCTCTACTAAAAATAGAAAGAAATTAATTGGCCAACTAAAAATATATATATAGAAAAAATTAGCCAGGCATGGTGGCATATGCCTGTAGTCCCAGATACTCGAGAGCCTGAGGCAGGAGGATCTCTTGAGCCCAGGAGTGTGAGGTTGCTGTGAGCTAGGCTGACACCACGGCACTCTAGTCCCAGGCAACAGAATGAGACTCTGTCTCAAAAAAAAAAAAAAAAAGACACCTACCATGGGCAGGGCACTGCAGGGTCTATGAAGACCAAACTGACCCAGGCTCCACCCTTGGTTAGCTTACAGGCCTGTTGACCCGTGTGAACCTGCTTTATCAACTCCAGCGTGGCCATGAAATGTGAGATGTTCCCCAAAGACTACCCGCTTCACAGCGCCGGTGGCATCCCCTAACCTGGTGTGCCAAAGAGGGGTAGGTGGAACGTTAACTGAACGGTCCCAAGAGTTCTCTTTACTATGACGGAGCTCAAAGTTTTCTAACACATTTTTCACCAATACTGCCCATTCATTTTGTTATAGCAAACTGGGCCGGGAAACAAACCTAGAGCCACAAGAGAGTACTTCAAAATGGGCTTTTATTAAGCCGGCAGGTTCCAAGGGGTCTCGCCTCCAAATTCTGACCGAAATGGGGTCTGAGCGTGGTGGCTTTTATATGATACAGAAGCAAATGGTTACAAAGTCTGCACGAGAGTGAGGTGTAGTCTCTCGTTAGTCTATAGTCGCTTACTCATGCTATTTTGCAGTTATGCACAAGATTGAAATCTAATCAAAGGTCACTCTACAGTTGCTTAGTCATGCTAGTTTGCAGTTATGCTACTATTAGGAAGGGGGTGGAAAAATTCTCCCTTATAATTTAACAAATACATCCTGGAGTGATTTTTTAAATCAATCTCACCTTAATAGTGTGGAACGTGGAGGCAACAGAGAACTACACACTGTCTATATGTCCTTGAGTAATGCCCATGATCTCTTTGCATCTCAGTTTTTTCATCCGTAAAATGGAAATACTAGCAAGCATACAATAATAATCCACCTCAAAAGAAAGGATCAAAAGAGAAAATGGACATGAAATTGTTCCTTAAACTAAAATGATCATACAAGTGTGAGCTAATTGTACTCTCTGTGATGTCTGTTTCATGTCAGCCTGAGGATCCTGAGGGCAAATCTAGCAGCATGTGGCTGCAGGTGACATTTGCAGAGAACTTAATAATCATCATGAAGAGCGTTTTCCCCGACAGACTGTGGCATGCTGCTCCTCCTGGCCCTGGTTGGCGGAAATGGAAGCTGAAGCACAAACGCGGAGGTAACTGAAGCTACAGGATCCATCAGTGGAAGAGCTGGAGTTAGGAAACCTACGGTCTGATGTCCTGGTCAAGATGCTTTTCCTGGGGCCACACGGCTTCCTGCACAACAATGGACACCACCAAAGGGGCACATGAACTGCACGGGCTTTCAGTTTCTGCACTCACCCTAAAGACGGTCGGGGGTCACAGGACCTTCAAGAGTTGTAACAACATGGTTCTGAGTTCCGAATAAACTTCAGCTGAGTCCTGAAGCAACCTGGGTGATCCACATGGTATGGGACAATGAAAAATACAACATGGACATGGAATCATGTATTGCCCGGAGCCAGCTAGCCACACCTTCAGCTGGTTCCCTGCAGACCAGGAGTGTTAAGGAGACCATTGTTTCTCCATGTCTGCTCTCTTCTCCTTCTTTTAGTATTAGATTTCCAGTTACCAAGTTTTAGCAGAGCCTATAACAAACAAAATGTCACATCCTTAGATCCGGGCACAGTCATATGACTAAGCTTGTGCCAAAAGAACAGGAATGAAAGCAACTTGTGCAACTTCTCTAAAAGGAAGGGGCTAGCTTTGGACTACCTCTCTCTCCTCCTTCTCTCAGGCTTCGATGTGGATACAGTGGTATTGCTGTCACTTTGATCATGTGGACAAAAGCGCCACCCTATAGAGGACAGCAGAGCAACAAGAGCGAAGGAACCTGGGTCTCTGGATGCCCTCCTAGATCAGAGCCATGAACCTAGACCTGCCATCCATTTCTGGAGTAAGAAAACATAAGCTGGCCTGGCGTGGTGGCTCATGCCTGTAATCCCAGCACTCTGGGAGGCCGAGGGGGAGGATCACTCAAGGTCAGGAGTTCGAAACCAGCCTGAGCAAGAGTGAGACCCTGTCTCTACTGAAAACAGAAAGAAATTAGCTGGACAACTAAAACTATATAGAAAAAATTAGCCAGGCAAGTTGGTGCATGCCTGTAGTCCCAGATACCTGGGAGGCTGAGGCAGGAGGATCGCTTGAGCCCAGGAGTCTGAAGTTGCTGTGAGCTAGGCTGACGCCACAGCACTCTAGCCCGGGCAACAGAATGAGACTCAGTCTCAAAAAAAAAAAAAAAAAAAAGAGAGAGAGAGAGAACATAAGTTCCTAACATATCTAAGCTACTATATTTAGGGGTATTTTTGTTATAGCAGTTGAGCCTATACTATGACTAACTCACCTGTGCATTTGTAAAAATGTTGTCTGAAATACAATGTGACTCCAACACCAGGAAAAATTCAATTGGTCAGATCTTAAAGGTATTACACTCATGACCAGAACATTGAACATGGAAGGGCATGATAAATAATGAGACACTCAAAAAGCATATGCTCCATTTTTGCATAGTCCTCACAGTTCACAGGTGAGTATTAATCTCTTAGGCCACTAACTACATGGAAACAAACTTTCCTGGCAGCAGATGTGGTGGAAGGCTGAGGAAGAAGGAAAACGCTGAACGTTAGTTGACCACTTATTATGCACCAAAGACACTCTGCTACACTTAACATCAGTGGTGGAGGTAGATATTATCTCCCAATCCCACTACCCCTGCTCCATCTTAAATGAGAAAAGTGGCTCAAAAAGCCTTCATTTGCCCAAAGACATCAACTGTGGAAGCCAGAATTTGAATCCAAATCTACCGGTATCAAGATGGCTTCTCAAGATCGAAGAGTCAACAAGAATAAAACTAGGTTGCCAGCTCACGACAGTTGTGACCCTTAAAATTATGAGCACTTGACATTCATTTGAAAGCTCTAATAACATTAAAGAAGTACAATTCTGAGCAGGTGAAAGGGCCCTGTATTATTATTTTTTTCCTATAAACCTGGTGAATGCTACCATTCTTGTCTCTGCTCACCTCTGCTTCAGGACGGGGAACAGGGTTAGGGCCTGGTGTCCCTAGAGTCCTTGTCCATACGCTTCTGTAGGACCACGCATCTCATCCTAAGTCCCAGAACTCTCCATTCCTGCCGTGGTCAGGACTGGTACTGCTATGAAACAGGGCTGACCTGGAGGAACCAAAGTCCGGAACCAGACTCACTGCGACAAGTAAGAGGAGGCCAAACTGCCCACACGTGTTGGGATTCCAGATAAAGTCCTTACTCCTCTTGAGCTTGTACTCAAGTGGGGAAAGACAGACAATAATCAAAACCATACATGATGGCCAGGCACCGTGGCTCACGCCTGTAATCCTAGCACTCTGGGAGGTCAAGGCGGGAGGATCACTTGAGGCCAGGAGTTCGAGACCAGCCTGAGCAAGAGTGAAACCCCGTCTCTACAAAAATCCATCCCAGACCAGAATTTAGCAACAGGTCTCCATTCCCTGGTGGCAGCTGGGAGAGACCCGGCCACGGAGCTGGTCATCAGGACAGGGGATGAGACCAATGGCCACATCTGCATGTAGGGTGGGGGCTGGGTTTCGGGAACCAGCCACAGCAGCAGACTAAAGGCAAAATGTCTAGATTTCTTTGGAATTTCCAAAGAAACCATGGGACATGTCCCACTGTTCATGCCTCCCGCACGACACAAACTTCCCACTTCCTCTGTCTTTGTCTCTCGCTCCTCTCCTTTTTGTTCTCTGTAGTCCCAGCATGCCTGCCACCTGGCCGGGCTTGCTTCTGCCTCAGATTCTGGAGCTTTCCATTCCCTCTTCTCTGGAATTCCCTTCCCTCAGATGCCCTCAGGGCTTAGTCCCTCAGCCACTTCGAGTTTTGCACAAACGTCCCACTCTCAGTGAAGCCCGCCTTGACCACCCTCTTCCAAACTGCCAACTCGAGGTCTGGGGAGATGCCCCCAGCTACAGGGAGGGGACCCCCTGAGGGAATCTGGTCCGACCAAGGGCAGAAACCAATCGTCACAGCGCTTAGGTGCAAGTCGGGCAGCTGTGGGTTCCAAGTTGTAACCCATCCTGGCACCCAGCGATTCTTCCTGGTTGCCCTGGAGATTTGAGGGACGAAATTCAAATTCCAGAATTCATAGATATGCCACTAACCCTTGGGTCTAGGCACATGAGTTTGTTTTTGTCTTTTTTTATTTTATTTTATTTTTATTTTTGGAGGAGAATGTGGACAATCCATTCACAAGGTTCAAAACTCAAAACATGGGGGGAAAGGGCATTTATTGAAACCTTAAAATTTGTACCCCCATAATATGCTGAAATAAAAAAAAATAAAAGAAAAGAAAAGAAAAAGAAAAAAAAAACTCAAAACATTAAAAAAAGGGTATTCAGTGAAAACCTCTCCTGCCTGTCTTGCCATTCAACTACCTGCTCCCTCCACTGAAAGCCACAGCTGTTATCAGTGCCTGCTGTCGCCTTCCACAGGTATTTTGTAGATTTCCAACCAAAGCTGTTTATATTACCCCCCTTCACCCAAACAGTGGTGTACTATACATACGCTCTTTATTTTTGTCACTTGTATGTCCTAAAGATAATTCCCTTTTCAGCTTCCACACTCCTTTTACGGCACCTGAGTCAACTCGTGGTGTACTATCACGTTTTATTTAAGCGGATCCCTTTTGATGACCAAGTGGGCTATCTCGAGTCCTTTGTTGTTAGAGACAGTAACCTTGAACCCCAGTCATTTCTGCCCGGGCCACTCCTGTGCGATGGCCATGTCACCGGTGTGAGCGTCCTCAGTTTAGATCAACAGTGCCCAAGTGTCCTTGCTAAGGAACGCGCCCTGTGTGATGGGCACGTGGTTGTTTTTTTTTAACTTTTTAAATTTTTTTTTGAGACAGAGTCTCACTCTGTCGCCTGGGCTACAGTGTCGTGGCGTCAGCCTAGCTCACAGCAACCTCCAACTCCTGGGCTCAAGCGATCCTCCTGCCTCAGCCTCCCGAGTAGCTGGGACTACAGGCATGCGCCACCATGCCCGGCTAATTTTATATATATTTTTTTAGTTGGCCAATTAATTTCTTTTTCTTTCTTTTTTTTTTTTTTTTAAGTAGAGACGGGGTCTCGCTCTTGCTCAGGCTGGTCTCGAACTCCTGACCCTGAGAGATCCTCCTGCCTGGGCCTCCCAGAGTGCTTGGATTACAGGCGTGAGCCACCGCGCCCGGCCCACGTGGTTTAATGTTAACCCTTGCAGACAGAGAAGCTAAGATACCGAAATAGGATTCTTGTAGCACAAAATCCACACTTCAGTGCTCAGGGCGTGGCACACAGTTGGAGCTTACTAAATGTTCGTTAGGGACGTGTAGGGAGGACTAAGGGACGAGCAGACGGGGGGGGGGGGGAGACAGATAGATGGAAACACAAACTAATGGTGACATTCAAGGCAATCCAAGGACTGCCTCCTTCCACAAAACTCCAATCTGTGCTTCCTCTGCTTCCTTTTGTTGTCAGGGCCACCGAGTTTAAGACGTCATTGTTCTCTGCTTCATACATGTCTCTTTTGTGTTCTCAGATGAAGGGTAAATTCCTGCAGGGTCAATGCTGCGGCCATGGCGGTCAGTACAGGGAAAGTAGACGGCATCCCAGCGCCACTGTTTACTAGCAGTGGGACCCTGGGCAAATTGCTACATCAACCTGGCACCAGTTGCCTTGTCTGTCAAATAGGGGCGATTACCCTCGTATCTGCCGTGTTTCCCCAAAAATAAGCCCTACCCACAAAATAAGCCCTAGCAGGATGTCTAAGCACGTGCACGATAGAAGCCCCACCCCAAAGTAAGCCCTAGTGGTGGGCGTGGCTATGAAAATCAGCCCGAGTGAGGGGCGTGGCTATGAAAATAAGCCCTAGTGGTGGGCGTGGCTATGAAAATCAGCCCTAGTGATGGGTGTGGCTATGAAAATCAGTCTTAGTGATGGGCGTGGCTATGAAAATAAGCCCTAGTGATGGGCGTGGCTATGAAAATCAGCCCTAGTGATGGGCGTGGCTATGAAAATCAGTCCTAGTGATGGGCGTGGCTATGAAAATCAGCCCTGGTGACGGGCGTGGCTGCGCAGCGCATCTGCACAACCCTTGCGTGTCGTCTCGGAGCGGGAAAGGACACGAGCAGCCCTTCTCATCCGCCCCGTGAGAGCTCTAGTGCTCCACAGGAGAGATCGGGGCCAGTGGTTCTAAAGGAAATAGAGTCGCAAGACATTCAGGATGGGATTCGGGGTTTGGAGAGTGAGGATGATGTTCCAGAAGAAGACGACTTCACTCTATGTGAATCAATGGAGATGGTTGTACCGTACTTAAAAAAAAATAACACATGCCCTGAAAATAAGCCCTAGGGTGTCTTCTTGAGGAAAAATAAATATAAGGCCCTGACTTATTTTCAAGGAAACACGGTACCTACCCCATAGGTGGTGTTGAGAGCATTTAACACACTAATATGAGTCATGGGCTTAGAACCCACCCGGCCAAGAACAAAGCCCTGGGGAAATGTTTGCTGTTCGTTGCGATTATCTTTCTATTGTATCTCCTCCTTTGCTTAGAGTACTGGTGGCCGTACAAATATCCTGCTCATATTTCACCACCGATCCCACACACTTCAGCGAACGATCAGTTTTAGTTGGAGCATGCACATTGCTTCTGATTCCTGTTGACTGTCTCAAACCTCATCTGCTTAGCTCAGGGCAATGCAAGCTTTGAGCAAGTCTACATTAACTCATCAGTGTTTAATTTTATCTACCAGCAGCCAAGACTGCAGCCATGATCAAGACAACAAAATCTTCACCTTCGTAGAGTCTTCTTTTCAGTGGAGCTAAGTGGGGGGAAAAAAAAAAAAAAAAGCAGCCACTCCGGGGAATTCGCTGCATGAAATGACTTTGTTTTGAAAGTTGCAGAGACAAAATTATCCCAATTGTCTGTCAACACCTCCCCGAGGCGCCTGGCTGTTTGCTCTGCTCTCTGGTTCATTCATTTGAGCTGCAAAAGCTTTCACCTAAGTTCTCCGAATTTCCTTAATCAGATCCGCTCTCCCCCTCACCTCCGTGATCTTCCTTCTCGAAGGCAGTCGCTAATGACGTGTGCACGTGTCAGACTCGTGCCACGTGTCGAGCTGCAAACGGCTCCGCGCCTGTTAATTTCATCCTTGGTGGCGAGCAGAGATCCTTGAGTTACAGCAGATGCTCCCTCCCTGGGGCTCGGCGCCCATCGATCAGCTCTGCCGGTGGAGGAAGGAAAGATTCCTCCTCCTTGACTGCCGTTTGAATATAATTTATTGCATCCCGAAAGAAAAGTGGGGAGACTCGAAGGCACTGATGGGCGGTGACACGAACGGAGTGTGACAGATGACGCTGGGACTGCAGTTTGGAAGGAGCATGCTTTTAAGTCAGTAAATGATTGCAACAGGGAGGTGACACCTCCATGCCTGCGCCCAACGGGCTCCTTCCAAATGGCCAGTGTGGCTGCCGGGTCCATCAAGGAGTGAGATGAGTAATTATTGTTTATTTAAAATAAGCACACACGGTTTTAGAGCAAGGGCGTCATAAACACACTGTAGGAATTTGAATGCAGCCTCCAGCCTTGAGCAAGTCACTTAAAGTATCTGTGTAAAATGGGAGGTCCAGCTTTCCCCCACCTGGGCGGGGATTAAATGAGTTAATGTATAGGATTTGGCCAGGTGCGGTGGCTCACGCCTGTAATCCTAGCACTCTGGGAGACCGAGGCAGGAGGATCGCTCAAGGTCAGGGGTGTGAGACCAGCCTGAGCAAGAGCGAGACCCCATCTCTACTAAAAATAGAAAGAAATTAATCAGACAACTAAAAATATTTAGAAAAAAATGAGCCGAGCATTTGGTGGTGCATGCCTGTAGTCCCAGCTACTCGGGAGGCTGAGGCAGGAGGATCGCTTGAGTCCAGGAGTTGGAGGTTGCTGTGAGCTAGGCTGACACCACGGCACTCTAGCCCAGGCAACAGAGTGAGACTCTGTCTCAAAAAAAAAAATTTTTTTTTGTTATATACATACTGTACGGAGAAATACTATATCTGAGATAAAGATGAGCATAATATCATAGATCATTTAAAATTAGAATAAAAATAAATAACAACAAAAGCAAGAGCAGTTCCCCAATGTAAGAATGAATTGCTTATATTTCAGGTGGCTTTGTGAGTTCCTGTGCATTGGGGCACTTCTATTGTCATGGGCCTGGCCTGAAACGGAGGTTAATTAGATGTCACCTCGCAGCTTAGAGACCACTTCTCCTTTAACAATGCCACTCCAGTTTTCATTTATCTTTTCCACTTTCCTGCTCACTTGGAAATCTGTTGCGAAGACATTACAGATTGGATTAAGAGAGGGGAAAAATAAACTAAAGGCACTAACCCCATGGAAGACAGCAGCATGAAAACTCTTGGGTAGGTTGTAGAGCTCAAGAATTCAGTGGGGTTACAAGTCCTTCTCAACCAGTCAACAACTTCTACAAACCTTTGGCACTTGTGGAAGGTAGGTGACAGCAACGGGAGGAAAGCACCTGTCCTCTCTGTGTCCCCCACCTCAATTTTGCAACTCATTGTTACACTAGAGATCCAAAAAAAAAAAAATTAGAGTTGTCCAAAACGTGATAGAAGCTGCTATTAGTTATGCATTACCAAAATAATGCTGTACGATAAGTTAGCTGACTTAGTTACTTAAAATACTGTGTTTCCCTGAAAATAAGACAGGGTCTTCTATTTATTTTTCCTCAAGAAGACCCCCTAGGGCTTATTTTCAGGGCATGTGTTTTTTGTTTTTAAGGACGGTACAACCATCTCCATTGATTCCAATAGAGTGAAGTCATCTTCTTCTGGAACATCATCCTCACTCTCCAGACCCCGAATCCCATCCTGAATGTCTTGCGACTCTATTTCCTTTAGAACCACCGGCCCCGGTCTCTCCTGTGGAGCACTAGAGCTCTCACGGGGCGGATGAGAAGGGCTGCTCGTGTCCTTTCCCGCTCCGCCATGACACGCATGGGTTGTGCAGATGCGCTGCGCAGCCACGCCCATCACCAGGGCTGATTTTCATAGCCACGCCCACCACTAGGGCTGATTTTCATAGACACGCCCACCACAGGGCTGATTTTCATAGACACACCCATCACTAGAACTTATTTTCATAGCCACGCCCATCACTAGGGCTGATTTTCATAGCCACGCCCATCACTAGGGCTGATTTTCATAGCCACGCCCATCACTAGGGCTGATTTTCATGGCCACGCCCACCATAGGGCTGATTTTCATAGCCACGCCCATCACTAGGGCTGATTTTCATAGCCACGCCCATCACTAGGGCTGATTTTCATAGCCACGCCCATCACTAGGGCTGATTTTCGGGGTAGGGCTTCTATTGCACACATGCTTAGACATCCTGCTAGGGCTTATTTTATGGGTAGGGCTTATTTTCGGGGAAACACGGTAGCAACCATGTATGATTTCTCAGCGGGACGGTTCTGCTTACCTGAGTTAGGCTCAGCTAGTCTTGGCTGGGCTCACCCGTGCACCTGTGGTCAGGAGGTGGCTGGCTGGGGGCTGGGCCTCATTTGGGTGGACCTGCCCCTAATCCACATGGTCTCCCATCTTCCAGCAGGCCAGCCCAGGCTAGTTCACACGGCCACTGGCATGGAAGTGTGCAGAATCTTTTTTTTTTGTTTTGAGACAGAGTCTCACTCTGTTGCCCAGGCTAGAGTGCCATGGCATCAGCCTCACTCACAGCAACCTCAGACTCCTGGGCTCAAGAAATCCTCCTGCCTCAGCCTCCCGAGTAGCTGGGACTACAGGCACGTGCCACCATGCTCGAATAATTTTTTCTATTTTTAGTAGTTTGGCTAATGTCTTTCTATTTTTATAGTAGAGATAGGGTCTCACTCTTGCTCAGGCTGGTCTCGAACTCCTGAGCTCAAGCAATCCTCCTGCCTCGGCCTCCTAAAGGGCTAGGATTATAGGCATGAGCCACCACACCCTGCCTTTTTTTTTCTTTTGCACAGAAATCTCTTAATCATACCACCTTTAAGATAATACCACATTTAGGAGGTATTCTGAGTGTCATTATATTATATAGTTAAGAAAAATGAGGCTCTTCTGGGATCTAAACTCAGATCTCTCTCTTTTTTTTTTTTTTTTTTTTTTTTTTTTGAGACAGAGTCTAGCTTTGTTGCCCAGGCTAGAGTGTCGTGGTGTCAGCCTAGCTCACAGCAACCTCCAACTCCTGGGCTCAAGCGATCCTCCTGCCTCAGCCTCCCGAGTAGCTGGGACTACAGGCACGCGCCACCATGCCCGGCTAATTTTTTCTATATATATTTTTAGTTGTCCAGCTAATTTCTTTCTATTTTTAGTAGAGATGGGGTCTCACTCTTGCTCAGGCTGGTTTCGAACTCCTGACCTTGAGTGATCCGTCCGCCTCAGCCTCCCAGAGTGCTAGGATTACAGGCGTGAGCCCAGAATTTCTTGAATCTTAAATTCAGAAGGGACACTCCATCACTTCTGCTGCATATCATTGGCCAATGCATAAAACAGGTCGGCCAGATGCCAGGGATGGGACGGAGCCAAGTACGTTGCAAAGGGTGTGGACACAGAGAGTGTGAAAACTTGGGGCCACCTTTGCCATCAACCCACCACAAACCTGAAACATAATGGTATCTAAAATCCGAAACGGTCGGGAAATATATTTCGTTGCTGTAATTATTCTGAGACAGTGTGAATCACAGCATCTTCATAAAGATAGAAACCAAAAAATACTCATTGAAGTTGCTTCAGATGTCTTAGCAAGGTCTCTTTTTTTTTTGAGACAGAGTCTCACTGTGTTGCCCAGGCTAGAGTGAGTGCCGTGGCGTCAGCCTAGCTCACAGCAACCTCAAACTCCTGGGCTCAAGCGATCCTCCTGCCTCAGCCTCCCCAGTAGCTGGGACTACAGGCATGCACCACCATGCCCGGCTCATTTTTTCTATATACATTTTTAGTTGGCCAATTAATTTCTTTCTATTTTTAGTAGAGACGGGGTCTGGCACTTGCTCAGGCTGGTCTCGAACTCTTGACCTTGAGTGATCCTCCTGCCTCGCCCTCCCATAGTGCTAGGATTACAGGGTAAGCCACCACGCCCAGCCTTAGCAAGGTCTCTTGATCTCAGATTTTTTTCTGACATACTCAACTTTTGGCCAAAGGTAGAAACATAACTTGGGAAATTATTCTGTAGCCTGAAAAACATTCTCTTTTAAATGAAACTGTAAAAAATTTGTATTCAAAATTGTATGGGTACTATGATGACAACCATGTGAAATTGGGTATTTACAAAAAGAAAGATGGACTGGGAACACACAAGAGGGAAAATAGTTATGATCCATTCAGATGATGAGATGGTTGTGTTTTTCTCATTTTTCAGAATGTTCCCTAATGCTGGGGTTATTGACTGTCTTAAAATAAAAAGGGGGGTGTAAATAAGTTGAAAGCAAAGATTAGAGAGCGTTTATCTTTCATAATGTACACAATGAACAACAGCAAAAACTCAATATTATCTTTTTATTTTATCATCCTTGATGCTGACAATGAAATATTCAAATGCCGAGAGACACAAAAGCAGTTCAGAATTATACTTGAGGAAGAGTTATGTGACTCCACTATCATTACTTAATTCATACAAAATGCCTTAAATAAGTGGTTTTATCTTTATCTCGTGATTTTTTTTTTTTTATTGAGCAGATTTCTATGAATATGTCTAATGATGACAAGGGCCTGTGTGCTGACATTTATCTAACCATGCAATCACAGTAATTTGAAAAAAAAAACAAAAAAAAAACAAAAGAATAATCACAGCTATATATTCTCTGGGTGGTTTTGAATACAAATACAAAAATTGGGGTAAATGTTCACCATGAATGTATCCGAAGGCAAAAAGAAAAACCTGGCTTAGTAGGAAACATTTGACCTTAGAATGGCAAGTAATGAAGTTAACTCAATGTAAGAGCAAAGGAAACATGTTTCATATTTTGTTTTCCAGGGTTGAGCACGAAGCTTTTAATCTTGGTCAGAAGCTTCATGAAAAGATTCGGCCCTCTCTGAATCAGAAAAGCAGTTTTTGCTCCTTAGACTATTGAGTAGCTTGTAAGGAATGAATTGATAATTCTAGCCTGTTCTAAGATCCCTGTCTTGTCTCGCACTTCCCTACCAAGACCCCACATAACCATAATATGAACATTTTATATCCATGCCACGCTGATTCTTTTCACATTATCTTTGCATACATTTTCTGTAGATTGAATGGTACATATATTATCATCCCCATTTTACAAATAAAGAAACCAAGTCAAGCTGGGCGTGGCGGCATGCACCTGTAGTCCCAGCTGCTCAGGAGGCTGAGGCAGGAGGTTCGCTTGAGCCCAAGAGTTTGAGGCCACAGTGAGCTATGATCGCACCACTGCTCTCCAGCGTGGGTGACAGAGTGAGACTCCATCTTAAAAAAAAAAAAAAAGAATAAATAAAGGTACAATACTGCACGCTTGCTAGGGAGAAATCGAAAATATAAAAGCAAAACTACCACCCTGAGCAAGAGCGAGACCCTGTCTCTACTAAAAGTAGAAAGAAATTAGTCGGGCAACTAAAAATATATAGAAAAAGTCAGCCGGGCATGGTGGCGCATGCCTGTAGTCCTAGCTACTTGGGAGGCTGAGGCAGGAGGATTGCTTGAGCCCAGGAGTTTGAGGTTGCTGTGAGCTATGATGACGCCATGGCACTCTAGCCCAGGCAACAGAGTGAGACTCTGTCTTAAAAAAAAGCAAAACAAAGATGACTTTAGATGTCCGTAACTCCACTTTTGAAACCCTGAAGTGACTCCTTCCAGCTGTAAAGATCAAATGGAAGCAGTAAGAAGAGAACTTCCACCTTCTCCCTCGCCAATCTCCAACTCCTCATCTCCTTGCTCTGTCATCCAGACTGGAGCACAGCGCTGTAATCACAGCTCACTGCAGCCTCAAACTCCTGGGCTCAAGTGATCCTCCTGTCTCAGCCTCCCAAAGAGCTGGGACCACAGGCACATGCACCACGCCTGGCTAATTTTTTTTATTATTTTTTTGTAGCTATGGGGGTCTCACTATGTTGCCTGGGCTGATCTCGAACTCCTGGCCTCAAGCACTCCTCCCACCTTGGCCTCCCAAAGTGCTAGGATTACAGGCATGAGCCACTATCTCAGGCCCGGCCCTAAAACTGCTCTTGTCCAAGCCAGTGACCTCCCCACCTCCAAATCCCATGCGTGGTCTGTCCTGGGTGCTCTTCTCAACCCAGCAGCAGCATTTGTCACCATCAGTCACACTTTCCTTGAAACGCAGCCTTCCTCTGGCTGCTCCAGGATGCCACCCACTCTTGGCTGAACTCCCACCCCCATGGCCTCTTCTCACCTTGCAGGCTCTTCCTCTCCCCGACCCTAAAGTTGGCTGAGCTCTCAACCTTTCCACTTGGCCATCTCTTGGTGACCTCATCAGTCCCTCAGCCTCACATGTCCACGTGTGTGTGGATAATTCCTGCATTTCATCTCCAGTCCCGATCTCTCTTCCCAACTCCAGAATCACATGGAAGTGGAAACTTGCGGGCAGAACCGATACCCAGCTGTACACTCCAACACGGCCTTCCTGTTTGCTTATAAGTGACATCAGTTTAAAGTTGGGAATCCCTTCTGATTAACCACTTCTGCTGGACACCAATTGACACTTTTTTAATATCGCCCCTCCTACGTGGGCATCTCAGCTTTAAAATGACTACCCTGAAATCTTGAGTCCAGCCTCTTGGTACTTGCTGGGTCCTCCTGAAGACTTCCCCATGACAGTAAATGTCATTGTCCTTAATGTTCCCTCTGCCTGGAATTCTCTTCCCTCAGATACGCTCTGCTTGCTCCTTCACTTCGTTCAATCTCTGTTCAGACGTCAGCAGTGAATTCTTAGCACCCTAGCTAAAGGGGGGCCTCCTTTCTCCCCTAAGGCCCCCCACTTCGTATCAACATGAAGGATGTGATATAGGAGAGGAAAGATCAGCTCATTCATTTGTTTATCTACCACTTTCCCCCACTAAAAAAGGAAGCCTGGGGCAGGCAGGCACTCGTTTGAAATTTTGATTCATGCTTGATACTCAAGACCTAGAATAATGTTTATGCGCAATAGATTTTTTCTGTCTTCCAGAGAGAGACGGAAACTAAACAAGCGAATGAGCAAAGTTATCACACCATAGATCATACAAATGAATGATTTAAGCTTATAAAGAAAAATGAAGCCGGTGAGGGAATAGACAACTATATCTTGAACATTTCCTTGTCATGATATGTTTTTCCAAAGAGTAATTTGTAATGGCTGCATGCTATTCCATTGTATAAAAATAGCACAATTTTTATAAATTCTTTTCTGGGTTTTCTTCCCTTCTTCCTTCCTTTTTTCTTTTTCTCTCCTTTTTTTTTTTTTTTTTTTTTTTTTTTTTTTTTTTTTTTTTTTTTTTTTTTTTTTTTTTTTTTTTTTTTTTGCTGTTGTTTTTTTGTTTGTTTTTGTAGCTAGCACTACAGCGGCCAGCCTCCTGGACAATCTTGATCATCTGTTTTCCTCAAAGAATTGTGGAGTCATAGGATTTTGAAGGTTCTGCTACATTTTGGAAAATCGATGATCAGAACTCTACCCATTCATTGTGCCACTGGCATCCCAAGTTTCTTGCAATTTCAAGATTTGCAAACACTGGGCCTGTATACAATACCCACGTCGACAAACGGAGGAAGAATGTGTGGTCTCAGTTGGACCACCCCCCTGCTCGGTGCTTGGTGTACCTGAGACCCCACAATAAAAGCTGCTGACACCACTTGACTTGACCCCGAATGTTTTGTGCAATTGAGAATGTGCAGGCTTGGGCACTACTGAGAGCTGAAGGAGGAATCCCAACACTCCCATTGGGAGCTGGGGCATGATATTTAACCACCTGGACATTTAACTTCATCTTTTATATGGGGATGATGTCAACGACTTCACAGGCCTGCGGTAAGGTTTAGATGCAAGAGTACGTGACAAACACCTGGCAAGAAGCTCGACTTTAAGCAACATCAGCTAGCCACTCAACACAGACCCTCTTTCTCTGTTCCACCGATTCCTCCATCTCAGCTCCTCTCCCCCAAACTATAGCAGCTGCTTCTCGAACATCTTAGGAGTCTGAGTTTGAATGAATGATCAATACTTATTTTATTTTATTTGACGTCCAAAGTCTCTGATCGAGGATGGACAATTTAATAATCAAGGGAGAGGAATTGTCTTTTCTGTGACGTTGCCAGACTCGCTCTGGGTGGAGGTTACTTACTACCTCGGCCTCTCTGCGTGAAAACCAGGCTGCCTCTCCAAGGAAACTTCCCTCTGGTTCAAAAAAAAGCCTCTTTTGGAGAAATGCCCACACGATTCCGTGGCTTTCTGTGTTGAACGTCTACCCACAACAGTGGATCGACGCCAGGAAGTGTTTAGCCATTTACAAAGTCACGACTGGCTTGTGTTACCATTCCTTTCCATTTGCAATCACTCACTGTATGAGTTCCAGATGGACTCATGACCAAACACCACTTGAATTTATGATGTGTTTGGGCTTAGGGGCAGATTTCATCAACATTTATTATATTATTCATTCGGTGAGAGTTTTTTTATTTAGCACTTGCTATATTCCAGGTGCAGACATAGGTAGTGCAGGTCAGTGGTGAAGAAGAAAGACGTACTTCTACATTCCAGACACTTCCAGTCTACAACAGAGACAGACAAGAAACAATAGATGGGAAACAAAAATGCAACAGAAATTATTTACAGTGTAAAATTAGGACAAGAGCCACAAAGAAGAGGGAATGCCTTGATGGTATTTATCTGGGGCATCTAAACTAGGGAGGTGAGTGAAATTTAAACCAGACTCTAAAGAATGACTTGATGAAAAAAAAAAAAAAAATAGGGGCCGGGAGCAGTAGCTCACGCCTGTAATCCTAGCACTCTGGGAGGCTGAGGCGGGAGGATCGCTCAAGGTTAGGAGATCAAAACCAGCCTGAGCAAGAAGAGCGAGACCCCTGTCTCTACTAAAAATAGAAAGAAATTAATTGGCCAACTAAAAATATATAGAGAAAATTAGCCGGGCATGGTGGCGCATGCCTGTAGTCCCAGCTACTCGGGAGGCTGAGGCAGGAGGATCGCTTGAGCCCAGGAGTTGGAGGTTGCTGTGAGCTAGGCTGACGCCACAGCACTCTAGTCTGGGAAACAGAGTGAGACTCTGTCTCAAAAAAAAAAAAAAGCATGTTGTCAAAATAAAGTGATGTATTTAGGTATAGATATATTGACATATATGCAGATATATATCTGCAATATACATAGATACTTGGCATATACAAAACTTGCATGTATACAAATCTGCCTGTAATACCCCTATATTTATGTACACCTGCAGACATCTGTAGATATGTACAGACAGACAGCAATTGCATATCAAGTTTCTCTGCATGCGGCAGACACTCCACAAATGTTAGCCACTCACACGCACTCCCCAGCACCCTCCTTTTTTCACACTTGAGAAATAAGAGCCAGCTGATTTAAATGATAATCCTCCACCAGCACTGGGGCCTGAAGAATTGCTACTCTAGCCTGGGAAGCGTCCTCCAGGGCAGGAAGACAGAATCCACAGTGTGAGGCCTGGGGGCCACTTGGTCTGGCGGGGGAGATGCTCACAGGGCAGGCAGCCGTGCAGATGGGAAGGAGGCGGGTCTTTCATGCACCGAGACACTGGAGAGGATGTGGGTGGGTTTGGTTTTGTCCCCTGGGAAGGCCACTCTTCACTTTGTATTAATAGCAATAAATATCGGCCAGGCGAGGTGGCTCACGCCTGTAATCCTAGCTCTCTGGGAGGCCGAGGCGGGCAGATCGCTCGAGGTCAGGAGTTCGAAACCAGCCTGAGCAAGAGCGAGACCCCGTCTCTACTATAAATAGAAAGACATTAATTGGCCAACTAATATATATATAGAAAAAATCAGCTGGGCATGGTGGCGCATGCCTGTAGTCCCAGCTACTGGGGAGGCTGAGGCAGGAGGATCGCTTGAGCCCAGGAGTTTGAGGTTGCTGTGAGCTAGGCTGACGCCACGGCACTCACTCTAGCCTGGGCGATAAAGTGAGACTGTCTCAAAAAAAAAAAAAAAATAGCAATAAATAGTCTATATATGAGTGTGTGGTGTATTTATGGATATCAACTTAGAAAATATGTGGATCCCCAAGAGTCACCAATGGGTCCCCAGTGGCCTCACTGTCTCTGTAATTTCAAAATGGCGTTCCTCGTGAGGCATGGGGCATTGCAGCTAGGAGGCCAGACTTTCTCAGACAGACACCTCCATTGCAAATATTCCGTCCCGGCCCCGCCCCACTCCCATTTCAAATATTCCATCAGGCCTCGTACCAGGCTCCTGGTTTGGGACTTTGAAAGTAAGGACACCATGTAGAGCCACCGGCGAAAACAGTAGGACATCCTTTTCTTCCCCAACTTAAAAGAAAATTATTTATTGCAAAAACAACATCGTAGCAAGCAATACGACCAGACATTTTATGGAAAGAAAAATTCACCCCTGAACTGAACATACCAAGAAATCAAAATGTTTCATTTTTTTTTGACATGCCCCTCATCATTTCCAATTTGTGAAATATTTATGATTGTAGCATTAAAAAAAAAAAAAAAACCAGGCAATACCAAAGCTGTGTGAGCTCCCAGACCTACACTCTCCCACCCTCTCATACGACTCCTCTACCCAGATATATAGATGGAAATTATGGGGGGTCTTGCCCTCCCTCCCAGCCCACCTGCAGATGGCCCTAATGAAACCCCCCAAAGTCTCCATCAATCAACGTTCCCAAGCGCTACCTACTGCGTGCTCAGTGCTCTTCTACTCACAGACGGGGTGCCGGGAGAGAGGGACGTAGGAAAGAACTAGAAAGCCTGGCCCTTACTCTCCAGGGGCATTGCCATGGCAACGGAAACGGGGGGTGCTGCAGAGGGGTGGAAAAAGGGCACAATGACCATGGGAGGCCAGGGCCTAACTGGGGTTCTTGCCCCGTTCCGCGTTTGCAGGGCGCAGCTGCCTTCTTTGTTCTTTGTGAATGAAGCCACTGACTGTGCTTTCTGGGGCAGTCTCCCAAAAGTGTGTCATGAGAAAGAGGCAAGATGCTAGTGTGCTAAGCAGAAAAAAAAGAAAAAAAACAATTCCATGGCCAGATGAGTTGGGGACATGAGGGTTAAAGACAAACAAACAGGTTTCTTCCTCCAGATCTTAGAGCACTTAACTCTGTAACAGACAATGGGAATTTCAAGGAGGACACCGAAGCTGGCCACATTTCCCAAGCTCGAGGACATTTATCCGGCCCACCGGGTGTTTTTGCCACCGCTGCCTGTCCTGCTTAGCAGCCGACTCGTCCCGGGCCCACAGTGCACATGTGTGGAACGTGCGCCGCACTCTCCAACGGTCTGGGAGACAGTGACCTGGCCCCCCTGTTTAAGAAGTTTGAGGACCCCTGATCTAGAGTCTAACAAACACACTTTGGAAAATACAGCTCCAGAATATTCTCTCTCTCCTGTCTGCCCAAAGACCATACACCAGATTGTCCTGGATAATTCAAGGAAGCCATTTCCTTGTCTTCCTCCTCGTGCCTGGACAATGGTAGAATTGAAGGGAAACACCACGTAGCTGGGCCGGAAGGCCCCTGTGCAGAGATGCGGGGCGTGGTGAGAAGGAAAGGATCTAATGAGAGATCCAACGAGCACAGGAGCACAAGGAACAGTGGCTGTTGTCACCAAGACCAAAGGTGGCCCCCGGGAAGAAGGCGCCACCACCCAGGCTCATGGCTGCATTTCTGAGAAGCCATGGGAATCCCAGGCCTTCCCCCAAATCCTTCTTCTCTTGAATCTCCTCTCCACAGTGTGGACGGGAGCCTAGTGAACAGGATCGTGATGGATCGCTCAGGCTCTTCCAGATCCTTCTTCTTCCTAAGCTTCTTCCTCTAATTTCCCTCCATCACTCCATCCTTCCACCCTGTCCTGCAGTGGTTCCCAGCTGTGGCTGCTCATTAGAATCATCTGGAAGTTTGTTTGTTTGTTTTCTAAATCCCAATGGTAAACCTCATTGAGACAAATGAGATCAGAATCGCTGAAGTGAGACTCAGGCATCGGTACTCTTCCTGATGATTCCCCAGGTGGTTCCAATTCGCAACCAATGTTGACAACTACCGACACAGCCCAAGGACAGAAGTCTCTCTTTTAGCAATGCTGGTCTCTCAGGAAGTAAGTTCCTTTTCATCGGGAACCCAACTCATCCTCTATTTTGAGCCAAAAGATTGGCTAGATTTGGCTAGCCAAAAGATTTCCCTAGATTGCCAAATTCCAATTCACCTATGAGGGTAATGTCAGGCCCTGGGGCTCTCTGAGGTCCTGCCTGGATTGTCAACTTTACAAACCACCGCAAGTTCCTCTCTAAGCCACTGGCCTCTCTCTTTGGGATCACCTCAAATGTCACTCAACACATAGGTAATTTGACATGTCTGAATACCAGACAGACCAAGGTTTCTTAGCGCACCTATATTTCCAGGAAAAGGAAGTGGGTTTTGTAGTTAGATGCCCAGTAGTAGAACACCAGGACACCTTAGGACATGCAAACTAAAGTACGGGAGGAGACAATCCAATTGTCCATCATCTGATAAATGCATAAACGAAATTTGCCATATCTAGACAATGGAATATTATTTAGCCACAAAAAGAAATAAGGTTCTAATACATGCTCCAACTTGGATGAACCTTGAAACATTACACTAAATGAAAGAAACCAGCCACAAAAGGCCACATATTATATGATTCCATGCATATAAAATTTCCAGAACATGAAAATCTATAGCGACAGAAAGTAGATCGGTAGTTGCCTGGGGTCGGGGCAGATGGGTGCTGGGGGGAATGATAGTTAAAGCATACAGGGCTCCCTCTGGGGGTTATGAAGATGTTCTAAAGCCGAATGTAGTGATGGTTGCACAACTGTGAATATACTAAAAACCATTGAATTGTGCAATTTAAATGGGTGAATTATATCTCCATAAAACTCTTTTACAAAATAAAGTATAAAATGAGGCGACGATCGACAGCTCACGTAGGTCTCCTCATGAGGATTTTTTCCCACTAGTCACTGCTTTGCTTCCTGTAATTACTCCCTAAGCACAAAAAGAAAATCCAGAGACTCATGTTACTCAAAGTTCTCACAGGGGGTTGCAGAGGTCAACTTCGGAAGCGAACAGCCCACCCCTCGGCTCACAGGCGAAAAAGGAGTTGTGAGCAGAGGAATGCTGATCCCTACCTCACACCTCTTTGCCGTGCCTATAACTCCGGTAAGACAAACCTTTCACCGTCAGAAGAAACTCCAAGAATTCCAGCAAAGCCAATAGTCTGGATTTTCAAAATATGCACTCAATCTGCAGAGGAAGATGTATAGTCATAGAATTTCAGACCTGGAAGACCTCACAGACTGTAAAGATTTAATTTAATCCTCTTATTGTGTAGGCTCAGGATGTTTAATGAGCTCCCGCCCCACAGAATTTCGGTCAGGATATGGGGCAGAAATTTCCTGTGTTCTCTCACCCCTAAACCTGCCTGAGGAGTGTCTCCTGCCCACCTTCTCCCAGGGCCTCTGGCCTTGCCTTGCTCTTTTCTCTCCTCTTCCCCCAACATCCTCCTCCTTCCTCCTCCAGAAAGTTTAAAATTGCCTTCCCGTGTGGCAGGAAATTGAATTTGTCATTTCCAACATTCTTCTAACTTTTTGGTTTATAGTTAAAAATTTATGCTTGGTCCTCTAAGCTCTGTTACTAAATATTTAAAGAAAAGCTTTGGGAATTTGGAAAAAAATATGTTCTTTATTATTTTTTTTTCTTTCCTCAAGTGCCTGGCTCTTGCAATTCAGCGTGTGGCTTTCCCAACGGCTATTGCTGAAATAGGCATTGAGAGTGTATACTGGCCGTCAAAATCCTTTGACTCCTTATTTCTCTTCGTATTCCAACCGTAAAAATCCTGATCCTCCTTGAGGGTTGAATATGCGGATGTAATGTTAAAAAAAAAAAAGAAAAAAAAGCATGGTACCATTTACACATCTAAAAACTTGCCAACTACAGCTTTTTAGTTCAAATGTTCTATGATTCCATGACTTGAACCCAACCAACCTTGGGTCTTCAGTTCTCCTCGCATGGCAGTGGGTCCCACCAAGCACCAATTTTTCATTCTTCCTATACTATAAAGTGCTATGTGGCAACTCCTCCTCTTTTCTCTTTTCTCCATATGGTTGGGTGATGGTCTTCTAATACTGTCTCCCGGCTGGGCACGGTGGCTCACACCTGTAATCCTAGCACTCTGGGAGGCCAAGGTGGGTGGATCGCTTGAGGTCAGGAGTTCAAGACCAGCCTGAGCAACAGTGAGACCCTCGTCTCTACTAAAAAAAGAAAATAGAAAGAAATTAGCTGGACAATTAAAATTTTTATAGAAAAAATTTGCCGGGCATGGTGGTGCATGCCTGTAGTCCCAGCTACTCGGGAGGCTGAGGCAGGAGGATCGCTTGAGCCCAGGAGTCTGAGGTTGCTGTGAGCTAGGCTGACACCATGGCACTCTAGCCCGGCCAACAGAGTGAGACTCTGTCTCAAAAAAAACCACCAAAAAACCGTCTCCCAGTGGGCTGCCAATGGTAGAAGAGAGGGGCCACGTGGCCCCCGAGTTCTGTGGCACAGCCTAAATCAAGCTTATACATTCTTTAAAATCACTTGTTTTGAGCCAGGCAAGGTGGCTCACGTCTGTAATCCTAGCACTCTGGGACGCCGAAGCAGGAGGATCACTCAAGGTCAGGAGTTCGAAACCACCCTGAGCAAGAGTGAGACCCTGTCTCTACCAAAAATAGAAAGAAATTAATTGGCCAACTAAAATATATATAGAAAGAAATTAGCCAGGCATGGTGGCGCATGCCTATAGTCCCAGCTACTAGGGAGGCTGAGGCAGGAGGATCGCTTGAGCCCAGGAGTTGGAGGTTGCTGTGAGCTAGGCTGACGCCACGGCACTCTAGCCCGGGCAGCAAGAGTGAGACTCTGTCTCAAAAAAAATAAAATAAAATAACTTGTTTTTATCTTGAAGATTCATGCTTATGTTCCATTCTCCTCCAAACTTGATCACTGTTTCTTTTCAATACGACACAGAAGTTTTAAAATACAAATCCAAAGCACTTAGCTTATTTTCTCAATCTTCCAGTAAAACTGACCCTCCAGGATAGAGCACTCCTTAGATCAGGGGTCCTCAAAGTTTTTAAACAGGGGGCCAGGTCACTGTCCCCCAGACCGTTGGAGATTGGGGCACACATTCCACACATGCGCACTGTGGGTCGGGACGAGTCGGCTGCTAAGCAGGACAGGCAGCGGTGGCAAAAACACCCGGTGGGCCGGATAAATGTCCTCGGCGGCTGGCATGTGGCCCTCGGGCCGTAGTTTAAAGACACCTGCCTTAGATCCTGGGGCTTCCAACAGGCCCTAACCCACAGCCGAGTGGCCCCTGGTAGTGGGCACAAGTCTCACAGATATGAGTAGATGATTTGCCAATATGAAACCTGCATTGCCAGAAAGCATTTCAAGCCAGGATAGCCTTATAATAGCAGGGAGTGGAGACAGTATTTGCGAAATAAATTAATTTGGAAGAGAAAATAGAGAGCCCGTCACTTTGAGCAGGGTTGAAGACCTCTTCAAAAAATGCTAAGGAGTGAAAATTGTTTTGTTCCTCGTTCAGACCTAGCAGCGTTTCGGCATTGACTGCAATCACGTTTAACACGTGCACCTCTGTACCCTGTCACAGGGGCAATCTTTAGGGAATGGGACACCGCCCCATTCGGCCTCAGTTGGCTCCAATTCCAAATCTCATTTGACACCTGGATGTTATCTTTTTCAGCTCTCTGCTTACTTTCCTTAATCAGGTAAACCCGGAATATTCATCAACGTCAGTTACTATTCCCTGAGTGTTCCCGGGCCACATGGCTGCGTTCTGGGCCCCAGGTGGGCACGGTCACGGCTGAACGGCCCTCACCTGCCTCCCCGGCTTGGCCAACAATGGGACGTCCAGAACAAAGAGCAGGTCTGGCCAGGCACTCTCTGTGCGATGCTGCCCCCTTGTGGCCAAGCTGCCACTGTGGACAGGAAGTAAGGAATTCACAGAAGGGGTCACCTGTCCACTCAGGTGAAACGCCTGGGGCTGGGCGGGCAATCCCGGGCCCAAGCTCAGAGGTTTCACAAGAAGAATTCGGTTTCTCCTTCCAGCCTCCACTCCCTCCCGCAGGTGAGGCAGGCAGAGGGCAGGTTTGCCCATGAGAAATCTGGGGTGTCCACATATGAGGACCCAAGGCCGGGCGGGGTGGCTCACGCCTGTCATCCCATCACTCTGGGAGGCCGAGGCGGGAGGATCGCTCGAGGTCAGGAGTTCGAGACCAGCCTGAGCAAGAGCGAGACCCCCGTCTCTACTAAAAATACAAAGAAATTAATTGGCCAACTAAAAATATATAGAAAACGTTAGCCAGGCATGGTGGCGCATGCCATGTACACCATTCGTGAAGCCCTCTCTTTCTGATCGCAGCCCTGATTATAACTCTAACATCGCAACTATTTGGGTCATTATTGTCCTAAGTCTTTCTCCACCCCTGAACTAGGAATGAGGACGGAGATGTCAACAAATGTTTTTGAGTTAAAGAGTAAATGAATGAAGGATTCATTCATTCATGGATTCATTCATTCATCAGACAGACAGATCGACAGGTAGATATCATGCCTAGGTGACCAGGTGCTCAGCACTGTGCCAGGCACGGTGGATACAGAGAGGGGCGGGGCCTGGCCTCAAGGAGCTTACAATCCAGAGAGAAATCAGAAGGCTGATGAACTCTTCAAAAGACAAGGGCAGGGAGCCATGGGAACCCACAGAGACATGGCATGGGTTTGGGGGTGCATGGATTTGATAGCTAAAAAAAATTCATGGTGAATCTCTAAACCAGGGGTCCTCAAACTCTTTATTATTTTTATTATTATTATTTTTTTCTGAGACAGAGTCTCACTTTGTTGCCCATAGAGTGAGTGCCGTGCCATCAGCCTAGCTCACAGCAACCTCCAACTCCTGGGCTCAAGCGATCCTCCTGCCTCAGCCTCCCGAGTAGCTGGGACTATAGGCATGCGCCACCATGCCCAGCTAATTTCTTTCTATATATATTTTAGTTGGCCAATTAATTTCTTTCTATTTTTGGTAGAGACGGGGTCTCACTCTTGCTCAGGCTGGTTTTGAACTCCTGACCTCGAGCGATCCTCCCGCCTCGGCCTCCCAGAGTGCTAGGATTACAGGCGTGAGCCACCGCACCTGGCCTACTCTTTAAACAGGGGAGCCAGGTCACTGTCCCCCAGACCGTTGGAGAGTGCGCACTGTGGGCCCGGGACGAGTCGGCTGCTAAGCAGGACAGGCAGCGCCGGCAAAAGCACCCGGAGGGCCACATAAATGTGCTCGGCGGGCCGCATGTGGCCCGAGGGCCGTAGTTTGAGGACGCCTGCTCTAAACAAAGAGGCGGGGATGGAGGAAAGCTCGTTCCAGAAGAGAAGACCCAGGGCTGGAGACAGGAGGGCACTGAGCTCACTTGCAAGAGGGAAAGAAAATCAGTGTGGCTAGGCCAGCGTGGAGGGACAACGGTTCAGAGTGGGGCGGGCAGGGGCCAGACCACCCGGGGCCTTCCGTCCCCACCCTCACCGGCCACATGTTTCCCTGAGGTATACAAGAAGCAGGGACATAATTGCGTTTGTGTTCTTCAAAAAAAGTAATAATACTTTCTCCGGCTGCGGCGTGGAGAATGGATTGGAGAGAGAGAGAGAGAGGAGAGTCAACCAGGCGGGACGGGTCAAGATGCTGTGGTTGTTGCCCAGGCGACAGGCGAGGCGGGCTTGGTCCAGGCGGTTGTCATGGAGACAGGAGAAGGGGCGGATCCAGGAGTGACTTAGGAAGCGGGATTTGGAGAGTGTCAACCTTGGGCATGGACGCTAGAGGAGGGGAGGTCTCTGGGCTCATCTGGGGACTTCTTGAATTTGAGGTCCCACACGTGGCTACATCAGGGTGGAGCACGAGCCAGGACAGCACTGGAGATGGAGGACAGGAGATGGCACAGGAAGCTGGGGGTCTGGGTAAGGCAGGCCCGAGGGACTGCACGTGACAGCCAGTGAATGGGTAGTTATTCCCTGACTGCCCACGGGCAACGCAGCAATTCTGTGTTGGGTGACCCCTCTTGCACTTTGCTTTCGAATCTCTGCATTCTCGTGGGACATCGGAGAACTTAGTTCTCGTATGTGGTGGAGTCTGCGGTTGCCTGCTGCATACCCATTCTCCCTTCTGCCTTAATAACACAATCCTATATTGTCCAAGGTCTAGGTGTACCCAGCTAAAAAAAAAAAAACTGCATTTCCCAGTGTCCTTTGCAGATAGGAATGGCTAATGGGACACAAAATGGGAGTTGTTGAATGAGGCTTCTAAAAAGACCCTCCTAAGGGGACTGACTCAGCAAGCAGGCTGCTTTCTTTTGCTCTTCTGCTTTCTTTATTTCCTCGCTGAAACTTAGGCCTGATGGCTGGAGCCCCAGTGGCCATCTTGGACCATGAGGTAACCTTGAGCACAGAAGCTACACGCTAAGGGCAGAGGAAAGGACAGAAAGAGAGTTTCTGGGTCTCTAACGACTGAAAGTTCCCATACCAGCCCGAGTGACTTCCGGGCTTCTTTGATGTAAAATAAAAAAATAAGCCTTTACCATACAAGTGGATCTACCATTTGATCCAGCAATCCCATTACTGGGCATCTACCCAGAAGATCAAATGAAACTCTACAAAAAAGACGCCTGCACTCGAATGTTTATAGCAGTACAATTCACAATTGCAAAGCCGTGGAAACAAACCAAGTGCCCATCAATCCAAGAATGGATTAATTAAATGTGGTATATGTATACCATGGAGTACTATTCAGCTCTAAGAAACAATGGTGATCTGGCACCTCTTGTATTTTCCTGGATAGAGCTGGACCCCATTCTACTAAGTGAAGTATTTCAAGAATGGAAAAACAAGCACCACATGTACACACCAGCAAACTGGTATTAACTGAGCAGCACCTAAGTGGACACATAGGAACTACAGTAATTGGGTATTGGGCAGGGGGGAGGGGGGAAAGGGGGCGGGTGTATACATACATAATGAGTGAGACGTGCACCGCCTGGGGGATGGTCACGCTTGAAGCTCAGACTTGTGGGGGGAGGGGGCACAAGAGCATTATTTGAAACCTTAAAATTTGTCCCCCCATAATATGCTGAAATAAAAAAAATAAATAAATAAGCCTTTATATTTATTAGCCACTGCGACTTGGATTTTGTGATCTGTGCCATCAAACCTAATCTAAGGCATAGATCATATGATAATCAAACAAGACAGTGAATTCAAGAAAGAGACCGCATAGGACCGCACAGGAAAGAGTAAAGCAGGTTAGGCTGGGAGGCAGGGAGAAACAAGATGCCCTTCCTTATGTCATCAGGGAAACTTTCCACATTTCCTTTAATGTCCTGCACTGGCAGCACAACCACCACAGTAGATCATCTCACGTGGCTCCCCGTGGGAGTCCATTAGCAACTGACACAAGGGGATGTCAGTTCCACTACTGGAAAGAGATACAAAAATAGTGCTCGTGGTGATTAAGAGCTAACAACTGTAACTGAATAATTGCAAAGTTTATTTCAGACAATTTAGGAAGTGCAGGTATCTCAGCCATTTGGGGTACACACCCATTCTGTACAAAGTTTACTTGCAAATTTTCCAGAAAATAATTTTTTTTTTTTGAGACAGAGTCTCACTCTGTTGCCCGGGCTAGAGTGCCATGCATGGTGTCAGCCTAGCTCACAGCAACCTCCAACTCCTGGGCTCAAGCAATCCTCCTGCCTCAGCCTCTGGAGTAGCTGGGACTATAGGCATGCACCACCGTGCCCAGCTAATTTTTTCTATATATATTAGTTGGCCAATTAATTTCTTTCTATTATTAGTAGAGACGGGGGTCTTGCTCTTGCTCAGGCTGGTTAGGAACTCCTGACCTTGAGCGATCCTCCCGCCTCGGCCTCCCAGAGTGCTAGGATTACAGGCGTGAGCCACCACGCCTGGCCTAGAAAAGAACTTTTAAAATATATAGAGATATATGATACCTACCTATCTATCTGTCTGTCTATAATGTTATTCTCAGCTCCTCTTAGTCCACTAATTCCTTCTAGAATTCTGGCTTCAGGTTGCCTGACCACAGGAGTAAATAAAGGCTGCCCAGGGGGGGTAGGGCCCAGAAGCAGCAGCACTTTTTGCAATTTATTCCCTATAAGAGGCATCCTTTGGCAATTGACACAGGAATGTTAATGCACTCCCAGATCCATGGCCCCACCTTGCTCTTCTAGATGGCATTCAAGAAGTTGAGGAATGACCAGGCGCGGTGGCGCACACCTGTAATCCTAGCACTCTGGGAGGCTGAGGCAGGAGGATCGCTTGAGCCCAGGAGTTGGAGGTTGCTGTGAGCTAGGCTGACGCCATGGCACTCAATCTAGCCTGGGCAACAGAGTGAGACTCTGTCTCAAAAAAAAAAAGAAGTCGAGGCATGAGAAAGCAAATGAGTCTCTCCCTGCAGCAGAGAAGACAGAGGAGCACTTTGGAGGGATTTGGTATAAAGAAATTTATTACAAGCATCGGTAACCTATGGCAGAGCCGTATCTATTAAGTAAATATAACCCCAAAAGGAGGGAAACATTTTTCTTCCTACCAGGACTAAGGAAAGGAGGCTGTAGCCTCAAGGGGAAATTGGAAAGGAGTTTCTGTGGCGCGTCTGTTGCTCTCTAGCGGCCCCTTGTGGTGCTTGAAACGACCTGCAGCCCAGCGCCTCTCCAGGGCCGGCTCTTTAGCTGCAAGAGGTTTGAGCTCTAAGAAACTGACACCTTGAATGTGTCAGAATCCCTGTCCTAGGCACGAAGATCTTATAAACTTTGCAGGGAAAAAAAACAATCACAGTAACCAATGTGAAGCTAGCAATTCATCCATTTCCTGCACACCGGTGAAACTGGGTTCTTTAAGAGAACCAGTTGCATCTCTCTTTCTCTTTCTCTGTCTCCCTCTGTCTCTCTTTGTTCTCCAAACACTTAATAAGACCCTACTATGTATCAGCCCTGTGACTGTGCTCAGGGAAACGGACAGACACAATGTCACAGTTTTGTAGGACAGACGGCCAGGAGGTACAAGGGTCAGGTCATGAAGGACCCTCTATGTTCTGCTGAGAAATCGAAGGAGATAGGAAGACATGTAAAGATGCAAGCAAGGAGATGACATATAGTCAGATCTTCCATTTGCAAAAGATTGTTCTAGAAACAGGGTGAAGGTCACTTGGGTCACAGTAGGATGATGGATTTGGAGGCTGGGAAGTCAAGGAGTCTGAGCCAAGGCACAAAGAGAGAAGAGAGCAGCTGGAAGAGCTATTTGTGGGTAGAACTGGAGGGCTTAGCAAATAGATTTACAACTAAAGCAACTCAAGGGCGGGTAGTGTCAATAACTGATATTGCAAACTTAGGAAGTTTGGAGTCAGGGAAGGGGTGGGGAGATTGGAAGAGAAGAATCCGATGAGTTTAGATGGTTTCAGGGAAGCAGCTTTGCTTCTGGAGTCAGCCTCCTGTCCTTATGCCTCCTTGTTCTGTTTTCTTAGATTCTGTGTCTGTCTATGTGGCACGCAGTGATCGCAGGGCTGAACTCGTGGCCAACGTTGTTGACGTCTCCCCTGCAGTCGGCTCTCACAGGTGCACGAAAATCATGTACAAATCTTCCAACCAATCCCAATAGCACGGCCTCAACCACCTCCTCTTCCTAACACACATGAACTTGGCATTTCTCCTGCCCTCAATCAACCCAGGGCCAGGCACCAGACACTAGGGACAGTCCCTACGCCCCAAAGCTGGCTGGAATTGCTCAGACTAGCCAGGCCTAAGCTGTTTATCCAGCCCTGTTTTGTCTTTCCCGTAGAAACCCAGTAGAGGCTGTGGCTTCGGTTTCCCCCTTCTCCTTCTGCCCCCCGAGGGACTCTGGGCCCTCCCCATGTGACCCTGTGTGACATGGCATGTCCCCACCTCTTGGGAAATGTAAGCAATAAAAATCTTCTTTTGGGCCGGGCGAGGTGGCTCACGCCTGTAATCCCAGCACTCTGGGAGGCCGAGGCGGAAGGATCACTCAAGGTCAGGAATTCGAAACCAGCCTGAGCAAGAGCAAGACCTTGTCTCTACTAAAAATAGAAAGAAATTAATTTGACAACTAAAAGTATATAGAAAAAATTAGCCGGGCATGGTGGCACATGCCTGTAGTCCCAGCTACTCGGGAGGCTGAGGCAGGAGGATCGCTGGAGTCCAGGAGTTTGAGGTTTCTATGAGCTAGGTTGACGCCACAGCACCCGAGCCTGGGCAGCAGAGTAAGACTCTGTCTCAAAAAAAAAAAAAATCTTCTTTCCGTGGCACTAACCTCTTTGTGTCATCACTTGATTGTCTTTAAAAATTAAGACCTGGGCACAGGTCTTCCTTTGTAATTCTAGATGTGTCACTACCTTCTTAGAATTTTCTTTTGCTCACTTAAAATCTATGAACAATAATAAGAATCACTTCCCATGGTTGTCATGAGGCTTAGTTAAAATATGTGATAGCAGTCTTTGCACATTATAAGCGTGCTCATTATTATCATTAGCTCTCAGCAATGTGATCTGCTGGTGTCTTTTTCCCGGAAAGATCAACATATTAGGAGCATAATACAGTCAACGAATCCATATGCACAGAGCACCGTTCCTGACCAGGTACAGGACATTTTATCATAACTCAGGTCAGTTCATTGTGGTCTGACCAGAGCAACAGATATGGAGCTATGAGGAGCTGGACTGGTTGGTGTTAGTTAATGCAATATATACAAAACTCTGCATTGAAAAAAGAAAAATCAGTAGAAAAGACTCCCCTAGTTTATTTTTAAAAAATGGTTGGATTTATGATCATTCTAGTTAGAACTTTTCAGGAGTCCAACTAAACAGAATTTGACTATTAAGCCTTTGTTTAAACCCGATTGTTAGGCCAGGCGCGGTGGCTCACGCCTGTCATCCTAGCACTCTGGGAGGCCGAGGTGGGAGGACTGCTTGAGGTCAGGAGTTCGAAACCAGCGTGAGCAAGAGCGAGACCCCCATCTCTACTATAAATAGAAAGAAATTAATTGGCCAACTAATACATATATATAAAAAATTAGCTGGGCATGGTGGTACATGCCTATAGTCCCGGCTACTTGGGAGGCTGAGGCAGGAGGATCGCTTGAGCCTAGGAGTCTTGAGGTTGCTGTGAGCTAGGCTGACGCCATGGCACTCACTCTAGCCCGGGCAACAGAGTGAGACACTGTCTCAAACAAAATAAATAAATAAATAAATAATAAACCCAATTGTTAGTTTGTAAAAGCCTTCCACAAGATTTTTAATTACTGTTGTTCCAAACACAATGATTTGAGAACAAAAATGGAATAAATGGTGTTTCAGAAAAGAAAGGAAGGCAATCCTTGAAAAAAAAAAAAAAACAACAACAGGAAACAGAAGGAAAATGGTCTTTTTCAGCAGCAAAATGGTATTATTGTTATTCCAAAACATAGCAGTGTTTCCAGAGAGAACCCCCACAGCGGCAAGACGCTAACGAGGACAGACTTGTCCGAGACCAGCCAGAGAGTGACAGAACCAAGATGGCAACTCTATGGAAAGGAAAACAGCAGGTGGAAGTTCTATTAATAGATTTCCTGGAGTATTCAATGCTGACTCCACTTGGTTCAGGTAAGAATGAATTACAACATGGCCACAAGCAACGTGAGGCAGGTAAGAGGCTAAGGGTGAAAAATTTAAGGGGGTGCATGAACTCCCAACTCTGCAAGTGCCGGGGTACTCCTGCCCTATACTATAGCTGTAAGGATAAAGGATTTCCATTCTAATGCTATTAACATAGAGGACCTCTGTCAAGTGGCTAACCCTCAGCTATAGCATAATCTAAATACAGACCATTGTGTGCTGCTCTCCGCTCCAAACCCTGCTTCTATGGGTAGACTGGGTCCTTTGCCAAGTAGCTCCCATCAAAACCTAACCAGAGTCCTGAATTTGAAGAGGAACTGGAACGAAAACAATGTTTGCTTATTCAGACCAGAAGTGGAACACATTTTCAATCTTAGGGATGTAAAAAGCCAGTGTTTCTGAGAATTTCACAAGTTCTACAAATACACACGTCTTATGAAAACAGCCACC
This sequence comes from Mirza zaza, assembly GCA_008750895.1. Classification (NCBI taxonomy): domain Eukaryota; kingdom Metazoa; phylum Chordata; class Mammalia; order Primates; family Cheirogaleidae; genus Mirza; species Mirza zaza. The sequence continues at coordinate 34,161 of VSMD01009764.1, read as the reverse complement.
ACCCAAGACCACCCATGTACTTCATCCCAACAGTTGCTTGGGATCGAAAATGTTGCTGCCTCTAGCTCTTCTTCCTTTGGCCAAGCCCACTCCGGGCTCGGGCAGGTTTGCAAAAAGCAAAACTCTGGGTTTTGTTTAAAATACGGAATATAATTCTGCCCGTAAGTCTGATGGCAAACGAGTCCATTCCATGGAGTGTTTGACTTTTCTGGATTCAAGAGCAGCTCTATCGAACCGCGAGCAGCGCTGTTCAGCTGTGTCCCTACCAAAAACGTCCCATGCATTCACTGTCACGGTCATTGTCCCTTTTTTACTAGAGAAGAACACAACCACGACGCAGTATGCATTTGGGATTTGTGCACATGGGAAGGAGTTTTCGGGTCAACATCCAGCTTGGCTTCAGGAGTTGCCAGATTGGAGAGTTGTTTCTTTCGTTGGTCTGCTGCCCTGAGTCACCCCCTGCGACCGCTCCCTCTGTCATGGGTGACTCATTCAGTCCTGCAACAAGTATTTACTGAGCACTTACTCCAGGGACCAGCCCCGTTCTAGGCACAAGGGACATCTCAGTGAACAAAGCGTGCAAATGCAGTCATCAGATAGCTACCATTCTAGCAGAGGAGACAGAGAATAACCCCAAATGACATCGATCAACTATACAGCAAGTTAGAAGATTAAAAGTTGGGGGGAGGCCGGGCACGGTGGCTCACGCCTGTCATCCTAGCACTCTGGGAGGCCGAGGCGGGAGGATCGCTCAAGGTCAGGAGTTCGAAACCAGCCTGAGCATTGGAGAACCCATCTCTACTAAAAATAGAAAGAAATTAATTGGCCAACTAAAAAAAATATAGAAAAAATGAGCCGGGCATGGTGGCGCATGCCTGTAGTCCCAGCTACTGGGGAGGCTGAGGCAGGAGGATTGCTTGAGCCCAGGAGTTTGAGGTTGCTATGAGCAAGGCTGATGCCACGGCACTCTAGTCCAGGCAATGGAGTGAGACTCTGTCTCAAAAAAAAAAAAAAAAAAAAAGAGAGAGATCTGAGTTTAGACCTCAGAAGAGCCTCATTTTTCTTAACTAAGAAAAAGTAAGGTAGAACCAGGGTCTTGACAGCTTAGATGCAGAATGTGAGAAAGAAAATTGCCAAGGAAGACCCCAAGAGCTGGGGCATGAGCACCTGTAAGATCAGAGTTGCCAAGCAACTAAGATGACAGAGACTGAGGGCATGTCAAGCTTGAGGGAAGGAGGAGTGAAGTTTTGAAGTTAAGAAGTCAACTATTTGCATGCCTGTAGTCCCAGCTCCTTGGGAGGCTGAGGTGGGAGGATCACTTGAGCACAGGAGTTTGAGGCTGCAGTGAGCTGTGATCAATCATGCCACTGCATTCCAGCCTGGGTGACAGAATGAGAGCATGTCTCTGGGAATAAATAAATAAATAGGCCAACTATTTGACATCCAAATGAAGATGTCGAGCAGGCAGTCGGACACACAAATCTGTAGCTCAGGAGAGAGGCCTGAGTTAGAAATATACATCTAGGATTTGCCACCGTGTAGATGGTGTTTGAAGCCTTGAAGTTAGATAAGATAAAAAAATAAAAATAAAAATAAAAGAGGTTCAAAGACTGAGCCCTGGGACTACAAGGAAATTTGAGTATTCCGTTTTCCAACATTTTTATTAGAAAAAGCAATAAAGATGATGTTTAGAAAGAACGTTAAGCGAGCCAATCTGCTCACTCATATATACAATATCTGCTGCAGAGGACAAGAAATGAGACAGAGATAAGGATCTCATGGCTGTAGAAGTAAACAGGAAGCTGGAGAATTCAAGGTACTATCTCTCTGATAAATAAATGTGTCTAAGTGACCTTGTGCCCATACCTAAGAGTTGTAACCAATCCATTGCCCTATTGCTTCCATTTTAACCTCGTTTTGCATTTATTCTGATCAATACCCAAGAAATTCACATGGGGCAATTTTTCTTTTGCCTCTATCTTGGGCCAAGACCATTCTCATCTGAAGTGGGATCAGCTAAGAGGATGACTTCAAGAGCCAAACAAGCTTTCCACTCCATCGTGACTTCTGGAAATGACTGGCTCTGTCTCTGCCTTTCAGAGAGATGTTGTAGCTATAGACTATAGTTATGAAATATACATGAGCCCATTTTATAAGAGAAACATCAGTTAATGAATCCTGGCCTATTGTTCTTTTGGCTTAGAATGCTCCTACCTTGTTCTCTGCCAGGAAAAAAAAAAAATTTCTTCAAAGCCTAGTTCAAATGCTTCTCTCCTAGCCTGATCAAAGTTCTTTTCTCTGTGCTCTGATAATACATTGAATTATCTGTCATACTGGACTTAATCAAAATTTATAGGAAGCAGCCAAAATTATGCTTAGAGGGAAATTAATAGCATTAAATTCTTATATTAGAAAGAATTATGGGGCCAGGCGAGGTGGCTCATGCCTGTAATCCTAGCACTCTGGGAGGCCGAGGAGGGCGGATCACTCGAGGTCAGGAGTTCGAAACCAGCCTGAGCAAGAGCGAGACCCCCATCTCTACTATAAATAGAAAGAACTTAATTGGCCAACTAAGAATATATATATATATATAATTAGCCAGGCATGGTGATGCATGGTGGCGCATGCCTGTAGTCTCAGCTACTTGGGAGGCTGAGGCAGGAGGATTGCTTGAGCCCAGGAGTTTGAGGTTGCTGTGAGCTAGGCTGACGCCATAGCACTCTAGCTGGGGCAACAGAGTGAGACTCTGTCTAAAAAGAAAGAAAGAAAGGAAAGAAGAAAGAAAGAAAGAAAGAAAGAAAGAAAGAAAGAAAGAAAGAAAGAAAGAAAGAAAGAAAGAAAGAAAGAAAGAAAGAAAGAAAGAGAGAGAGAGAAAGAATTATGGTCTCAAATAGTTATCTAAACTTCTACCATAAGAAACTAGGAAAAAGAAAAAAAAAACAAATTAAACCTAAAGTAAACAGAAGGGAAGAAATAATGAAGAGTAGAAATCAATGAAAAAAATATGGCAAGGAATAAGGAATAGACAAACAATGAAACCAAAATCTGATATTTTGAAACTCTGACTAAAATTGATGAACCTGTAGTCGAAATCAACAATAGGAAAAGAGAAAGCACACGAATTATCACTATCATGAATGCATGAGAAGATAACACTATAGATCCTTCGATATTAAAGAAGAATAAGAGAATGTTATCAACAACTTCATGCTAATAAATTCAATAACTATGAAATAGACAAATTCCTTGAAAAACACGAACTACCCAATCTTACTCAAGAATAAATAAATATCCTGAATGGCCCTATATCTATTAAGGAAATTGAATTAGCAATTTATAATCTTTCAACACAGAAATGACCAGCCCCAGGTGGACTCAATGGTAAATTATATCAGACATTTAAGGAAGAAAGGAAGAAACAATACCAATTCTACGCAAACTCTTTGAGAAAATAGAAGAGTAGGAAACACTTTCCAGCTCATTCTATGAAGCCAGCATTACTCTGATCAATGCAAAGACACAAGAATAGAAAACTATAGGTCTACATCCATCACCAACATCGATTTAAAACTCCTTAACAAAACATTAGCAAATGGAATCCAGCAAAACATAGAGAGGATAATAACTCATAACTAAGAGGATTTTAACCCAAGAAAGCAAGATTGCTTTAGTATTTGGAAATCAGTCGATATAATTCGACATATAGCCAGTCCTCGGTATCCACAGGGGATTGGTTCCAAGACCCCTCCTCAGAAACCAAAATCCAAGGATTCTCAAGTTCCTTACATTATATGGTGTCGTGTTTGCATAAAACCTATGCACATCTTCCTGTATACTTTAAATCATCTCTAAATTACTTACAATAGCTAACACGATATAAATGCTGCACAAATAATTGTTATATTGCATTGGGTTTTTATTTGTATTTTCTTCATTGTTGTATTTTTTTTTAAATATTTTCCATCCATGGTTGGTTGAATCTGGGAATATGGGACCCCAAGATACAGAGGGTTGACTGTATCAACAAAAAACAAAACAACCACAAAAAAAATCCAGAAAATGATATAATAATCTCAATAGATGCAGAAAAATGCTTTGCACACAATCCAACATCCAATCTAAATAAAAAAAAAAAAAAAACCTCTCACCAAACTAGGGATAGAAAGAAATTTCTTTAATCTGATAAACAGTACCTATGGAAAACCTATAGCTTCCATCATATTTAATGAGGAAAGACTGAATACTTCCCCTCTGATATCAGCAATCAAGAAAGGATGTGGCTTTTTCCCATTTCCATTCAACTTTGTACTAAAGGTCCCAGCCAGTGCAGTAAGTAGAAAAAATAAACAGCAGCCACATTGGGAAGGAAGAAGTAAAATTGTCTTTACTTACAAATAACAGCATCATCTATGTTCAAAATCCTAAGAGATGTACAAAGGTGCAGAATGTAAGGTCAACTGCATTTCTATAAGCTAGCAACAAATAGAAATTGGAAAAAATACCATTTACAATAGCCTCAAAAATCATGAAATATTTATAAATAACAAAATATATGTTAAGTGCATTAAAAACTACAAAATGGTAGGAAACCTCAATCTTTTATAATGAGCTACAAGCAAATCTGACCAGCGTTTTGCCCAAAGGGACACATTGTCTTTATTTTACTGTACACCAGACAAATCTGGTCTAAAGAGAGACTCTGGGCCGGGCGCGGTGGCTCACGCCTGTAATCCTAGCTCTCTGGGAGGCCGAGGTGGGCGGATCCTTTGAGCTCAGGAGTTCGAGACCAGCCTGAGCAAGAGTGAGACCCCATCTCTACTATAAATAGAAAGAAATTAATTGGCCAACTAATATATATAGAAAAAAAAAAATTAGCCGGGCATGGTGGCACATGCCTGTAGTCCCAGCTACTTGGGAGGCTGAGGCAGGAGGATTGCTTGAGCCCAGGAGTTTGAGGTTGACGCCACGGCACTCACTCTAGCCTGGGCAACAAAAGTGAGACTCTGTCTCAAAAAAAGAAAAGAGAGACTCTGAATTCCAGGATGTAGGAATCTCGTCTGTTGTATTAATCCCTGAACCCCAGGGCAGAAAACAAGTGGCTAGCGCAGTAACATTGAAGGGCAGAGGAAGAAGTTTAGGAGGATGGGTGTGAAGGTAGCCATGGAAGCATCTAGAAGCAAAGCAAAGACAGGCACCGCAGGAGCAAGGCTACCAGGTCTGGCTATCCCAGCCCCAGTTCCCTGTTCTCAAATGCTCCAGTAACACTTTGTGTCTTCCGATTGCAGAAAAGCTTCAGTTTTATCAGAAGGCTCCAGTGAGCTGCGCGCGTATCCCATCCCCTGTGGCTTTTAGTTACTCCAAGAAAGGACTGTGACCTCCACCTACCACAATTTTCTTCTCTGTGACATCACCTGCCCCTTAGGCAATTAGCTGGTTGGGATCAGCTCTGCCAGCTGCTTCATTCAGGCTTAAGCATATTAGAGCTCAACTAAACAAAGAGGAGGTTGTTCTCTCATAAATATTTTGTCGAAGGAATCAATGAGAAAGTGACTTTCTGTGGCTGGATCATGGCATCGTGTCCTCCTGCATTTTCTCCATTTAGGAGACCGAACCCCAGCCTTTCCAGCAAGGAAGAAAAGGTGTCTGATAATCTCAGTCTAATAAAAGATGCATCCTCTCTGGAATTGTCTTCTTACAACGCCCGATACCACACACAACCCTATGGGGTATCAAGCCGAATGAAACGAGAAGGGTGACTCAGGACAGAGAAGAAAAAAGGCTCTCGTCATTTCAAAGAGTTGCTTAAATTCCTGATCAAGTCGAAAACTTTGACCAACCAAACAATCTGCAGCTCGAGCACCACACAGAAAATACTGGATCTGGTCCCCGTTTGGAGCAGTCAGCATGACATGTAATGAAATTCAAAATAGACAGGATACACAAGCTCCAGAGGGAAGTCATTAATACCCATGAATAATGATAAAGCAAAATACCATCTGCTAGCATAATGTGCAAATCTCTTTAAAATTCCAATTAGCCTATAAACCAGAAACAGGGAGCAAAGATGTTCTCTCTACCATGTGAGACCATGTAGTCTTGATGTCTCCATCGCTTAATGTGTAAACGAAAACGTGGGTGGTGGGAACATTACCCATGTATGCAAATATTTTGGAGAATACACTCATTATTCTTTGGGACGCGAGTGCTATTTACCTAACCGGGTGGAACAGAAGGTTATAATCTGCAAATGAAGGCCACATATGTATTTTCAGATATATTTTAATGGGGGAGGGAAGGGTGTGTGAAAAAAATTGTATCTGTTATAAACACAGTATAATAATTTTGCCATAACAATGCTGCTGGATTTAGTCCCTACATGTATTTGGAATGAGAGATAATGAAGCATTTCTATCACTCTGTTATCCCACAGAAAACTGCCTCGTTTATGGTGGATTTTGATATTCTAAGCCATTTTCCTGAGCTGCATTCTATGAAGCCCATAGCTATTAAAATCATAATACCCATTATTAGAACTGTTGTATTATAGCCTGGAAAGAAATTGTTCTGATAACAAACGTGTAGAATTGTTCTACAGGCTCAGTAGCCCATGGCTTGTCTTTCGAAATATCTCAAGGAGCGAAGCAACCTACTTCTGAATGCTGATATTTCCCAGTACTTCTTACTTTTCCCATGGTGTGCTGTAGTGTAAATGACACTGGAATTAGTATGCTTGGAATTTCTAATCCCATTGTTATCATTATTCAGTTACATTATTTTTTAAAAAGTTATCTGTGTCTTGTGATATCTTGTTTTCCTCTTCTAGGATATGTCTTCCCTGCCATTGTAGGAATCAAAAAAGGGGTTATTGTAAGAATCAAAAGAAGTAAACGCAAAAGGATTTTAGAAAAGTTTTAAAACCCTCCAATAGTAAAAGTCATTTTTATTTATCATGACTAGATAAAGTCAGCAGAGTGATCTGCATTGCATTAAGAGGAAGAATTATATATTTAAAGAGGGGGACAAAACGAACTCTTCAAGCAAGCTTGGAGCACCCTGTGTAGACGCTGTCTCAGGTAGCTATTATTTAATCAGGAGGATTATCATTCCCAGTGATCTGTCTCCTCCCGGGGGCTGGAACTGAGGTAGAGCCAATGCCCAATCTCTAGCCAGCGCCTTGGAGCTTTAAGCAGGTATGCTGTGATCCACATTGCTACTTGAATTTGGGTAATAAGAAGTTATGCTGGCTGGGCGGGGTGGCTCACGCCTATAATCCTAGCACTCTGGGAGGCCAAGCTGGGAGGATCGCTCAAGGTTAGGAGTTCGAAACCAGCCTGAGCAAGATCAAGACCCCATCTCTACTAAAAACACAAAGAAATTAATTGGCCAACTAAAAATATATAGAAAACATTAGCCGGGCATGGTGGCGCACACCTGTAGTCCCAGCTACTCGGGAGGCTGAGGCAGGAGGATCGCTTGAGCCCAGGAGTTGGAGGTTGCTGTGAGCTAGGCTGATGCCATGGCACTCTAGCCTGGGCGACAGAGTGAGACTCTGCCTCAAAAAAAAAAAAAAAAAAAAGAAGTTATGCTGGAATAAAGTGCTGTATTCTGATTGTTAATAACGTAATCAATTTCCATTATCCATGAGTCAAAACTACGGTGAGTTCTATCTTTCTCTTAAATTCCCAAAGTCACTTGCTGTGGCATGCTGCAGAACACAAAACCTCCACACTCCCACATTTACCATGTCATCTCTTCCAATCCTATTTTGACTCCTAGGCAATATCGGGCAGAGGTGAATAGAACATCGCAGATAATCTGCAAAGCCAGCGATTCACGTGCAGACATTCGAGAATGTACGTGACAATAGTATCTGAAGACTTGAAGGCAACATCAATTTATTTCTGTGCACCCTTTGGCCTACAGATTTCATTTGACAGAATCTTATCCTAACAAAACATTACTGTATGTGCGCAAGAATGCATGTTGCAAAAAACTGTTCATAAAGTCATTTTAATGGCAAAGAATTGGAAACTAAAAATCCATTTTATAGGAACGAGACTGCATAAATTACAGCACATTTACATAATGGGATCCTATGAAGCTGATAAAAAATGATAGAGTCCTATCTGTATATGCTCCTCACAGAGATCTCTAAAAGAGCATTAAAAGAAAAAAGCATGATGGATTGTGCAAAGAGTGATGACATGTCACCATGCAGGTTTATCAGTTGTGACAGATGCAGGGAATGTCGGTGCTGGGAGAGGCTGTGAGTAGGGGCAGGGTGGATGGGAAATCTCCGTACCTTCCGCTCGATTTCGCTGAGAACCTAAATCTGCTATAATAAATGGTCTGTTTGCAAAAGAAAACGAAAAAAGCACATTACAAAGCATTACATACACTGCAATCCTATTTAGGTAAAATATGAAGCAAAAGTAGAGATGCATGTATATGTTTACCTGCAGATCCAAAGAAGTGACTGAAATACTAAAAGAATACACACCCAATAATTTGGTTTTGCCTCTGGGAAATAGGACAGGGACAGGGAAGAAGACGTGAAAAGAAGACTTTAACATTTTAGTTTATACACGTCCACAACCGTTGAATGTTACAAAGAGTAGTGCAGTCCTATATTCCTTATGTTGGGGAAGAAAACACCACAATAAAGATAAAAAACAAAACAAAAAAGATAAGATCAGGCCGAGCTCAGTGCCTCATGCCTGTAATCCTAGCACTGTGGGAGGCCAAGGCAGGAGGATTGCTCAAGGTCAGGAGTTCGAAACCAGCCTGAGCAAGAGAGAGACCCCATCTCTACTATAAATAGAAAGAAATTAATTGGCTAACTAAAATATATATAAAATTAGCTGGGCATGGTAGTGCATGCCTGTAGTCCCAGCTACTCGGGAGGCTGAGGCAGGAGGATCGCTTGAGCCCAAGAGTTTGAGGTTGCTGTGAGCTAGGCTGACGCCACAGCACTCACTCCAGCCTGGGCAACAAAGTGAGATTTTTGTCTCAAAAAAAAAGGTAAGATCAAAGATAAGCCAGAGTGGGCCATCTTTAAGTCAAATGCTGTGTCTAAGAACTCACTAGCTCAAATAATGTCTTATATTTTGCATTTTCTACTAGTTCACCAAAGGCCTAACATAAAGTCCTACTAGAATGTTGCTAAGAAAATATGCTGAACAGGGGGATTGCTTTCATTTTTATAATTAAACTACAAACACAAATGCTGGAACCTTGGCATAACTTTAAATTATATATATCATTTATTGAAATATAAAGATCTTCATTTGCACGTTTTAAAACAGAAACACGAACAGGGGCACTTGTAATACATCTCGGATCGGCAGACTGTCCCTATCGAGTTATTTCCTCTCACACAGTCACCACAACGTTGTTTTGGGAACATGTTAAGTATTTTTCTCTTTATTATTTCTAAAATATAAATTTTGGACATTCAAAAGTGCAACAGTTAATGTGCCAGTGGGGGGGGGGAATATCACAGTTAAAAAAATATAAACAAAGGCAGTGATACAGCTTGTCATAAATGTTTTGGCAGTATTCTCCAAGTCTATATAGAAATACATATATACACATCGATGTATAACATCATTTAATCTTACGTCCCTCTTCACAAAAATAGGACCGTTTTGTACAGATTGGCAGACCACATTTTAAGGACATCATTGATCGTTTAAAAAGTCACACGTTGTGTTTCTCAGGCCGGGTTTGATTGTCGTCATAAAAATGGAAAGCAAAGAAAGGATTGGCAAATTTTCTTCTAGGGATTTTGCAGAAGGCCAAAAAGGAAAACAAATCTGGGATAGGCTGAAAACACTTTTTTAAAAGAAAATGCACTCGTGTTCAAATTCAGGTGGGAGCATTTTTGGGGACTGGAAACTGGTGGTCTGAGAAGTTTCCTCTAGCCTCGTGATGTCACTCAAGGCTCGAAGTCACATCAAAATGCAAAGCACCAACACGATAAGGCCGTGCAAGGGACAGTGAGTGACAGACAGCATACTTGCGCTGTGATTCGAGAAACACAGATGTGTTTCAAGTCTAACTGGCTCTACAAAACCTGGTTAGGTTTTTGTTCTTAATTGGCCAATCTGGCTCAGTCTCTGCGCTTACTATGAAAAAGGTGAATTAAGAAAGTTGGGGCTGGCGTTTGCGGTGACACCAGCAGGTAGTCAAGTATTTTGCTATTGCTTCTACCTCTTGCAAAGCATCACCTGCTGGTAGCACGTGAAAGCGACTACAGTCATCACAGCCCATGTTTCTTTCATACGATGTCAGAGATTAAGTGGTATTGCAAAGAATGCCAGCGAACCCAAGCCAACCAGCTTGACAGTCTGGATGGAGGTGACAATTCATCCTCCCATGTGATACCACAATATCAGTACAACTTTTTAATTTTTTTTTTTGCCAAAATATTGACCTAGTTATACAGAGACTTGGCATGCTGAATTGCATCATTTTTGTAGACACCTTTCCTCAGTATGGGTGGCAGTGGGGTGGGGTATCGGGTTCAGTCCCCCCATGCAGCGGGAAAGAGTGCCTTTACATTTGGAAGACCTGCCAAAACCAAACTTGAGCTTTCTCAGCCTCAGCTAAGACTGGAAAGTTAAATTAATGGGTGGCGATCGCCAGCTCTATGGCATTAAATGTCACTGACCCGAAGCCAAGGATTTAAATAGTAGGCTTCCTACGTGGTTGACTTCTAGCCCAGTTCCAAATTCCAAATTGTTTGTTTCCCATGGCAACTTCCTGTAACCTAAGACGGTGTTTCTGAAAACTGGCTGATGCGAACAGCCAAGGAGTTTATAAAAAATACAGGTTCCTGCTTCCCCCAAGACTTAATAATTCAGAATCTCAGGGACAGGGGACCCAGAATCTGATGCCAATTACATTTGAGAATGAAGGGTGCAGGCTAGGATGTTTACAGCCTCCCCTAAACAATGCCTTCATGCCTCAGAGTTTCAAACTTGTGCTTTTAGGGCTAAGAGATAAAAGAAGGGGGTTCGTGTCCAGGCATCGTTATAACCCTTTTAAGGTTCACAGATTTAAAATATACATATATAGTTGTATATGTTGGCAGCCACCGAAATTATCAGCAGGCATGCAACAAACCTCTGCAAATCCAGTCTTTCTACTGACGATTATATTTTCCACTGGGTAAGAACAGAAGTCATGTTCAGCATGGGTTTGTGTGTTTATACTGAGAACATATAGGACTTAGGGGTTTTGTTTGTTGTTTCTAATCACCTTATTTCAGAGGGCAGTTAATTGTTTTTAACACAATCAGTTGGGGAACCTATTTAGTACACAATTAAAAATTCTGACTTTCTGGACAACACTACTTTTACTTCGTTCTCTATGTTCAACTAAATTAAATCCACTACAGCTACTACCGTATTTTATAGAGAAACGTGTTATTTCATATAAATGTCAAACTGGTCACCTACTTAGTAAGGGTTGTTTTTTTGTTTTTTTTAATTGTGCTTTCTCTGTAGGGTAATCATGTTACATATTATACATTTAGCATAACTGATAACAGTAGTAGTAGTATAAACGTAGATTACAATATGAAAATGAGTTCTCGGGCTTCTAAATGACCCCAATCTATTAAACAGGTTGGTTAATAATTAGCCTTTATCTCTTTAACACTACAAAAAAAAAAAAAAAAGTAAAATGCTATATAGTACCAGTACCTTTTAAGGTTCAAAAAGTGGTTTTTCATGCACTTCGTAAGATAGTCCAACAGCAGCTGATACCAGGTTTCAGGAGGGAAGGAGTGGTCTCTTCAGAAGTCCAGAGAAAATACGAATCTAAGCACATCCTGGGTTAGAGTTATTTACATAATTACAATGCTGGGGTTTGGCCGCAGCACAAACGGTGCACATGGGGATGTCCCCAATGCCCTTGGAACACACAGTCCGTCTCCCGTGGCCTGTTGTTCCCTCTCCATCGACCTCCGAGCTTCGCCCACCGCTGAGAGGCTACAGCAGCATTGCAGGAAGCAACGCCGAGAAAGTTCATCTTAAAAAAAAAAATAATGGCCCACCCGTTCCCAGGCGGGAGGCTGGGCTGGGGTCCCCGGCTGGGATCTTCTCTTTACGCATCACCCAGCGTCCTCCGCTCGACCTCTGCACTGCAATAAAGTGGTTTTCCCAGAGGGATCCGGGGGCGTGGAAGGCACCCCGAATCCCCCGGTCACAGGAAGCTGTCCTCTACCAGGTCCGAGGAGTCGATGCCGATGTCGTCCATCATGTCGATGTCCTCGATGGTCTCGTCCTCTCTCTTGATGAAGGTGGAGCTGCTGGAACCCGTCTCGATGGCGCTCTCCTCGGAAGTCTGCGAGCTGGAGGAGGGAGAGGGGCGGAAAAAGTTGGGCCCACACGCAGAGCCGCATTTTGGGGGCGCCCCGCCACCCCCAAGGCAAAGGAGCTCTCTCTGCAACGAGCCTTCCACCTCCAAACTCAGGCTGCCTGGGGTGGCGAGATTCTGCCACCCAGCCCGACACACCGTGCTGGGCCCCATGGAAAACCCAGGTGCCCCCAGTCATGTCCACACTGCACATTTCCTTCTTTCCTGCCAGGTTTTTTTTTTTTTTCATCAAAGTTGCAGACAAACAATTTCTACTTTCCCCCCTCGATCCTAGTGCAAGAGAAATGATGCAATGCCTGGGCCGGGCACGGTGGCTCACGCCTGTCATCCTAGCACTCTGGGAGGCCGAGGCAGGAGGATCGCTCTCGAGGTCAGGAGTTCGAAACCAGCCTGAGCAAGAGCGAGACCCCGTCTCTACTTAAAAAATAGAAAGAAATTAACTGGACAACTAAAAGTGTAGAAAAAATGAGCCGGGCATGGTGGCGCATGCCTGTAGTCCCAGCTACTCGGGAGGCTGAGGCAGGAGGATCGCTTGAGCCCGGGAGTTTGAGGTTGCTGTGAGCTAGGCTGACGCCACGGCACTCACTCTAGCCTGGGCAACAGAGTGAGACTCTGTCTCAAAAATAAATAAATAAATAAAATCAAAAATTAAATTAAATTAAAAAATAAAAATAATTTAATTAATTTTATTTAAATAGAAATTGTTTCTAAAAATAAATAAATAAAAAATAAACACATAAATAAAGGAGTGTGAGATTATGTGATAACACAACACTGTTACACACATATATAGCTCGATAAATCCAACATGACAAAATGGGAACTGTTTTAAGTGGCAGACATATTTTTCCCAATATTTCTGTACAACTGAAATTTTTCACAAAAGGATTTAGAAAAACAACCTTCCCTAAAGTCTCCACCCTGTCCCGATTCCTTGTCTGACCTCCCGTGAACACCTGTCTTACCGCTACCCTGCCTTGCTCTGCTACCTCCTTTTCTATGGCCACTATCAACACCTTTTTGCTCCAAACTGGTTACATCTGCGGATGGACAGAACCACGGGTCATTCTCCTTATAGCGAGGCTGCTGCGCCGGGCTGGGCGCACGGCATAAGCCATAGATAGAGGCTGGCCAGCCAGAGGACGGAGGCAGACAGACAGACAGACACACAGACACCGTCCCTGCCCCCAAACAGGGCCTCTCTTGCCCCCTGTGACTTCTCAGCCTCTGTCCCCTCCTCTCTGCATCAGCTCCAAGCAGAGAGCTAGGCCTGGCCGATGACAAGTCTGCAAGAAACAGTCCGCCCCGACCCCCCTCCCCAGGCTCCTGTGACCCCCGAGAGCTTCTAGAACCTACAGGGCTCCTGAGCTGCACTTGCCCTTCCTGACCCCACACACTGGGGCCTTCCCTATGACGGAGCTTTGGCCTCGGGTCCTAGTTTTCAACACCCCCTCCCGCCCCCGCCTGGTCCTGCCACCTCAACTGGAACCCCGGGCCACTCAGCTGGTCTTGGTATCCAGTCCCCCTGAGGGCCCCTGTCCCTGGGAGCCGGAGCCCTGCTCTGGGTGCTCGCCATGGCTGGAGCCCGTGGACGTTGATCCCACCCTTGGACACTGATCTCAACCCAGCGAGGGCCTGTGCTTCTGAGCCTACCACGGATGCTGTGACTTGGACTCTTGGTCCCTCCTTGGGGACGAGTTCTGCAGCTCGTAGCCCCTGGCACTGGCCCTCCAGGCCTGGCAAACTCCTCCCTCTGTGGTTTATCTCAAAGAGAGGCAGGGCTGTGGGTACACAGGACGCCACCTGCCACCGAGACTCAGCACCAGGTCATCCTCGCTGCCTGTCGGGGGTCATGGTGGCTCCTAGAGCTGACGGCCGGGCTTATTCCTGGTCACCACGCCGCAGGCCACCTGGTAGCCAGTGCCTGGCTCCCGAGGACACTGCCCTATTCCCCCCCCCCACCTCCACGCTCTACAGCAAGGCCCTTCCTCGCGCTCTATACCTTACACCTAAACTGCTTACGGCCGGGCACGGTGGCTCACACCTGCCATCCCAGCACTCTGGGAGGCCGAGGCGGGAGAATCGCTCGAGGTCAGGAGTTCGAAACCAGCCTGAGCAAGAGCGAGACCCTGTCTCTACTAAAAAAATAGAAAGAAATTAACTGGCCAACTAAAAGCATATATAGAAAAAATTAACCGGGCATGGTGGTGCATGCCTGTAGTCCCAGCTATTCGGGAGGCTGAGGCAGGAGGATGGCTTGAGGCCAGGAGTTGGAGGTTGCTGTGAGCTAGGCTGATGCCACGTAGCACTCTAGCCCGGGCAACAGAGTGAGACTGTCTCAATATAAATAAATAGATAAATAAACTGGTTAAGAGAGACCACGAGTCTCAGCAGACTCCAAGATAAGGCTATGTGCTTCTGCCTAAATAATTGTAGCAGTTAACTGATGACGGGGAAGAAGGGAAAACCATGCCCTGAACAAAGAGGAAGAAAAAGAGACTCATAAGCAACTTCAACCTTGAACCTAGGGCCACTATCAACACCTTCTCCCACCTCTGTCCAAGGGCCATGCAAGGTACATAAAGGGACCGATTGTGAACCCGTGGTGCTCAGTCCTGCCTACCATTAGCACCACCTTGGCACCGAGCTTGGCGTCTAGATAGTGACCACTAGCAGCCGCTACCGTCCCAGAAGACAGGACAACTGGAGGGTAGGCACCTCCCAAGGGAAGCAAATAGTGCCACCTCTGCCACACGCCTGCCAAAGATCTCACCTGAGTCACACCCAGCCTCTAGGCCAGGGGTCCTCAAACTACGGCCTGCGGGCCACATGCGGCCTAAATGTAGCACATTTACCCGACCCACATTGTGTCTTTGCCGCCGCTGCCTGTCCTGCTTAGCAGCCGACCCGTCCCAGGCCCCCAGTGTGCACTCTCCAACGGTCTGAGGGACGGTGACCTGGCCCCCTGTTTAAAAAGTTAGAGGACCCCTGCTCTAGGCTAACCGCCAGGTTGCAGCAAACGTAGGAGACAGAAGCGCGAGATCAGGACATTCTGGGGACATAACCAGCAAAATTCCGACGGTGGGAACTCTGCAGCCAAACGCTCTCATTTCCTCACAAATAATAGACAAGGGGCAAAAAAGAGGCAGGGCGAACTCACGAACCCACAGCAACCAAATGCGACGTGTGACTCTTATCTGCACCTCGAAGGGAACAAACCCAACGTGCAATAACATTTGTGCGACGATCCGAACTCTGCATATCTGATGCTCTTAACTGACTGTCCCTTTTGTGGGTGGAATAATGGCATCGCAGCTATTTTTAATAACTCTTGTAGTCACTGTTGATATTCTCTAAAAGACAGCCCTTATGTCTTAGAGATACATGCCGTAATATTATTATTTATAGATGAAATGATAGGATGTCTAAGATTTGCTTCAAAATAATCCAGACGGGGGCTGAGGAGGAGATCTGGGTACACATGCAACCAGACTGGCCAAGTCCACAAACACTGAAGCGGGGTGATGAATACTTCAGAGCTCACTATACTATGTGAATACAAAATTTAGAAGAGAGAAAGAGGCCGGGCGAGGTGGCTCCCGTCTGTAATCCTAGCACTCTGGGAGGCCGAGGCAGGAGGACCGTTTGAGCTCAGGAGTTCGAGATCAGCCTGAACAAGAGCGAGACCCCCGTCTCTACTAAACACAGAGTGAAATTAGCTGGACAACTAAAAATATATAGAAAAAATTTAGCCGGGCGTGGTGGCGCATGCCTGTAGTCCCAGCTACTCGGGGAGGCTGAGGCAGGAGGATCACTCGAGCCCAGGAGTTTGAGGTTGCTGTGAGCTAGGCTGACGCCACGGCACTCTAGCCCAGGCCACAGAGCGAGACTCTGTCTCAAAAAAAATAAATAAATAAAATAAAGAAAGAAGAAATCCAGCCAGGGGGCACATGGCCGCCACCCCCAGAAAGTCTAATGTGTTGTTTTAAGGGTGAGGCTCATAAATCAGCACTTTTAAAATCTCCCCAGCTGATTCCGACTTGCGGCTAGAGTTAAGAAGCACTGACGTAGACTCCAATAACCCAGTTACTGGACCCAATGAACCCGGGGCCCCCAAGACAATGGCGGGAGAGGCTTGTATCATCTCAATAACCACAGCAGCCGTGTTGGTTCGGTCAAATTACCTGAGGACTTAGGTCAAAGATTCTCCTCCAGGGAAGTGTGTCCCCCTCCCCCCCACACACATACTCCTCCTCCCCCAGCCCCAGGGGGGACACCTATTAGAATCATCTGGAAAGCTGTTTCAAAACCATATAGACCCCCCTGGGCCAAGGTGCCTGGGGAGGCCGAGGCGGGAGGCTCGCTCAAGCCCAGGCTTCCGAGGCTGCAGTGAGCTATGACTGTTGCATTGCACTGCAGCCTGGGCGACACAGCAAGACCCTATCTGAAAAAAATTATTTTAATTTTTACAAGCCCTGCCTAGACCTTCCGCCCTGGGGCTTCTGCAACTCGCTCCCCTAGTGGAGAGTCTCCACCCCGAGAGCCTCATGAGCAATGGCAGGGGGTCCCTCCGCCAGGTGTGCAGGGGTCCCCTCGGCCGGGCATGCAGGGGTCGGGACGCTGGGGCTGCCGCCGCCCCCTACCTGTGCCTGTTCCTCTTGCCCAGGTCCTCCTCCTCCTCCGCCGCGGGGTCGATGTCGGGCAGCGGGATGATGTAGCCGCTGTCGGCGCTCAGCCTCTGCTCGTCCAGGCCGCCCTCCCAGCCCTTCAGCTTGTCCTCCTCGTTCTTGTAGGTGACGCCCACGTACGCGTTGTCCGGGTCCGCCCGCATGCGCGCCACGGCCGGGTGGTCGCTCTTCAGGAAGTCCAGGTGGATTTTCTCGTAGCTCTATAAACGCCCAGCGGGACATGTTTAGTCGGGTGCAACCCACCGGACCTCGAGAATGAATGGAGGCCCGGCGCGGAGGCTCACGCCCGCCATGCTGGCACTCTGGGAGGAGGCCGAGGCGGGAGGATCGCTCGAGGTCAGGAGTTCGAGATCAGCGTGAGCAAGAGCGAGACCCCGTCTCTACTAGAAATAGAAAGAAATTAATTGGCCAACTAATATATATAGACAAAATTAGCCGGGCATGGTGGCGCATGCCTGTAGTCCCAGCTACTCGGGAGGCTGAGGCAGGAGGATCGCTTGAGCCCAGGAGTCTGAGGTTGCTGTGAGCGAGGCTGACACCACGGCACTCACTCTAGCCTGGGCAACAGAGTGAGACTCTGTCTCAAAAAAAAAAGGAACCAAGAGCCCCTTCTCCAAGTCAGTGGCTAAGACGCCGTCCCTGCCCCTTCCCCACCCAGGACGAGTGTGGACCCTTCTGGCCCATCACACCCTCTCTTGTCATTCCTACAGGGTTTGGATGGGTCCCCAGAGGAGGTGGGGACGTCCACTGGGGGCATGATAGCCAAAGCCTTCATGACCCCTAAGCACTGGGGAAGCCTAACCTTTGATATGAAAAAACTTCCTTTTTTTTTTTAAACAGAAACAGAGTCTCACTCTGTTGCCCAGAGTAGGGTACAGTGGTGTCATCAAAGCTCACTGCAGCCTCGAACTCCTGGGCTCAAGCGATCCTCTTGCAGCAGCCTCCCCGAGTGGCTGGGACTACAGGTGCACGCCACCATGCCCGGCTAGTTATTCTTATTTTTTTGTAGAGATGGGGATCTCACTATATTGCCCAGGCTGACCTCGAACTCCTGGCCTCAAGGGATCAGCGCCCTCCCCCCCCCAAAGTGCTGGGATTACAGCCGAGAGCCTGGTCTGAAAGGACTCTATTTTCAAGAGCAGTTTTAACCTCTTCCCACCAACATATCTCCGCCAATCAGGGCCTCTCTGACCAACCTGAGGTTAATTTCTCTCTGCCTCCTCGCTCACTGCAGGCAGTTGTAAAGGGCAGCGAGATAACACGCAAAAGTACTTAACTTCCAGGTCAGCAGCACCGTCTCCTGATGCCACTCCTCTTTGAGAAGCAGCACGAGAAGTCAAAAGCATGGAAAGTCTACACAGTGACTAATCCGAATCTAAGCAACTGAGCGGATGTGTGGGTTTCCTTTCAGGCTTCAGCAGAAAGCCGTTTCATGCATTTACAGAGCCTGCCTGGTTCCATGAAATTGCATTTGTTCCTTTGAACAAGGCCTCCCATGCGACAGAAAACCAGCTGGAGCCACCCAGAACAGCTGAGGTTGCTCCTTCCAATCAGCTGCTAAAAAGCCGACTGCGCCTGGAGTCAAGTGCATTCAAATTAGCGATTTACCGGCCAGGGCTGCCCTGAGACTTCGGACTGGGCACGGGCTTCAGATCTTTTTCCTCCTTTGAAAACGTTCCTTGAGAACACTGTCACACGGCCGGGTGCCGTGGCTCACGCCTGTCACCCTAGCACTCTGGGAGGCCGGGGCGGGAGGATCGCTCGAGGTCAGGAGTTCGAAACCAGCCTGAGCAAGAGCGAGACCCCATCTCTGCTAAAAAATATAGAAAGAAATTAATTGGCCAATTAAAAAGATACAGAAAAAAAAAATGAGCCGGGCATGGTGGCGCATGCCTGTAGTCCCAGCTACTCGGGAGGCTGAGGCAGGAGGATCGCTTGAGCCCAGGAGTTGGAGGTTGCTGTGAGCGAGGCTGATGCCACGGCACTCTAGCTCAGGCAGCAGAGTGAGACTCTGTCTCAAAACAAAAACAAAAAAGAACAGTGTCGAACAGCACTGCTCTCTGGCATGACTTCCGGTTCTTCTCTTCTCCTGGTGCCCAGGCTCTTTCCCTCACCTTATTGAGCCCCACGCACCTTTTTATACTGTCCAGGAAGCAGATTCTCCACAATCTCACTCAGGTGGTAAAAGGAGGGTCTCTTCTCCGGCTCACTGTTCCAGCACTTCACCATGATCTCGTAGCTGGTGGCAAGAGAACCCAGAGTGGGCATGGGGTGGGGGTGGGGCGCTTTTCAGGACCTCCCGCCTCCCAGACCCCGGGCACGAACTCGGGCCCCTGGGTTGGGGAAGGAGCTCACACTTCGCTGGTGGCGTGGTCCGGCTTGGCCATCCGGTACCCGCTCTTGATCTTGTTGTAGAAAGTGGAATCCACCATCATGCCGGGGTAGGGCGTGCCACCTAGAAGCCAAAGAAAACACCAGGTCTGACACACGACCAGTACGTTGTTGGAACACTCGGCACGACAGAACACCGTTAGGAAATTAAGTGTCATCTCCTTGACTGCAGGCACCTGCTCCAACCTTAAATTTAACTGGGACTCTAGGCTGGTCCCGTCCAAGCACCTTAGGCAAAAATTCTACATCTTTAGAAAAGACCCTAAAGTGTTTTTTTCCAATGCACTGACGACTAGAGCCGATGTACAAAGTGAACTAGAAGGGCAACGAGAAATTCCGAATCTCTGAGGCCAAGAGAGTCATTTCTACCAGCAATGTTCAAACAATTAAAGCAAAAGTCAAATTGGGGGCCTAAAACGTCTATTATGAATGTCTGCTTTTAAGGGAGTGCGAGATTCCTCCAAGCCACACGCTGGGATGACCCACGGTGACCAGCCGTGGAGAAAGGACTAAGATAAAAAAAGGAGGCGGGGGGTGGGGGTGGGGGGGAGACCCCCTTTCCTGCCATGCCAGGATAAGAGATACATTCATGCGACATCTCACGTCTTCATTGCCAAGGCCAGGTCAAGTTCAGTTCCTTCTCGAAAGCCTATTCCAGGAGGCCTTTTTCCTTTTGAAATCAGAACCACACAGCTGGTCACTAAGGGTGTAGGTCTCATCTGCCCAGAAGAAGTGTCAGAGGTCATGGGCGTGACTCATCCTTCTCTCTGGCCCTCACCTGGCAGCTGATTGGCCAGGGCCCAGGCGAGGGGGGGTTCTCTCCTCCAGGATGATTGGCCAGGAGGGGCCACACCCCTTCCCCTCGCCACCCTACCTTGCACCTGCGCATCAATCACCAGGGGTGAGGCAGGGCCAGTCTCCCCTGGTGAACCCATCGAACCCAAAGTCCAAAAGGAAAACGCAGCCGGGGTGTGGAGCACGTGCAGGGGGAGGAAGTCACCCTGGCATGGTCCCCAGGAGAGGAGGGGCAGAGGCTGGGGGGACGGTGAACGCCCCCCCCACTGAGACCCAGCTGCACCTGCGGGGGTCCAATGCGTGGTGTGAAGTGGCTTGACTCCCACCAGGCATCTTAACCGTGTCTACATGCCGGGGCTTGGAAGACCCCGTTTCCCTTCCGGGGCTGTCCCGGAGCAGAGCGCACGAGCAGCGCCCTCAGGCCCCTACCGAGGGAGAAGATCTCCCAGAGCAGGATGCCGTAGGACCAGACGTCGCTCAGCGTGGTGTAGAGGTTGTCGAAGATGCTCTCGGGCGCCATCCACTTCACCGGCAGGAAGGTCTGCGGGGAAGGAAGGAGGAAATTAGCTCACGTCTGTTTACGTCCCCATGATCGCAGCTGCAGAGACGCAAGGACTCTCCCTGGCTCTCAGCAACTCGCTCTGACTCCCGCCCCACGTGCGTGCCTCCCGTGTGCTGAGTTCACCGCCGTGCTCCGCGCCGGCAAACGTCTGATGAACAGTCAGTGGTTAATGTTGCCTCTTGCACCCTCCAAAGGAGTAACCCCCCAAAACGCTGAATCCTGAATTTTTAACTCAAAAAATGTGTCCCCTATTTTTAGACATTCCTGGGAACGAAATGAAGAACAGAGCCAGTCATGTGTGAGCAGACTGCAGCTTTTGCACTCTTAAGAAATAGTCATTTCTTGGCCGTGTGCGGTGGCTCACGCCTGTCATCCTAGCACTCTGGGAGGCCGAGGCGGACGGATTGTTTGAGCTCAGGAGTTTGAAACCAGCCTGAGCAAGAGCGAGACCCTATCTCTACTATAGAAAGAAATTAATTGGCCAGCTGATATATATATAGAAAAAGTGAGCCGGGCATGGCGTCGCATGCCTGTAGTCCCAGCTACTCGGGAGGCTGAGGCAGGAGGATCGCTTGAGCCCAGGAGTTGGAGGTCGCTGTGAGCTAGGCTGAGACCACGGCACTCTAGCCTGAGCAACAGAGTGAGACTCTGTCTCAAAAAAAAAAAAAACTAGAGACACTGTCATTGGAAACACATGCTTGGACACGCATGCATACAGTTTACATACTCATATTGACACGTCTACATGGCAGGCACTGTCCTAAGCACTTCACATGAATTCACTGACTTAATCTGCACAGCGACTCGCAGACAGGTATGATTAGCGCCTCCCTGCGACAGACGGG
The DNA here is from genome assembly GCA_008750895.1 of Mirza zaza. Taxonomy (NCBI): domain Eukaryota; kingdom Metazoa; phylum Chordata; class Mammalia; order Primates; family Cheirogaleidae; genus Mirza; species Mirza zaza. Next base: position 12,496 of record VSMD01009764.1, on the reverse strand, counting down.
GAGACCAAGGTACAGGATGGCCAAGTCGCCGCCCCAAATCCCAGCGGGAGCCAGCACTCGTGCCCAGCCTGTGCGCGCTAGACTGTCCCCGCTGGGGGCCACCCGGGAAGCCCCTGGACTCCACGTTGCAGCTGTGGGCGCAGAATGGCCCGGAGCGACCAGCCCCTCGTGACTTGAGAGACGCAGGTGAAGGGGGGTGACTATGCCCAGGCACGGAAGAGGGGACACGTACGCTGCCTTTTGACACGTAGTTGGAATCGTGCATGATGTCTCTGGCCAGGCCGAAGTCGCAGATCTTCACGATCTTCCCTTGTGCCAGGAGGACGTTGCGGGCAGCTAGGTCCCGGTGGACGCACTGCAGGGAACGGACAGAAGCGGCCGCAGGGTCAGGGCACCGGGGGCTGGACAGCAGCAGCCCTACAAGCCCGGCCCCTCCGTGGCGGCGCTTGGAGCTGCCGGCAAGAAGGCTGCCTTCCCCCCGGCTCTCAGCCCACCAGCGCCCGCGAGAGACAGAGAGAAAGTTCTAGAAAAAAAGTAGATACCCGGTGACATGGGACTCCCTGCCCAGCGCGGGAGAAGAGGAAGCAAGGGGGGTAAGTGACAGCAGCCGTCGTTACCAGCCCGGTCTCCTTCCAGAAATCTGTGGCTGCTAAAAACGTCCCTGTTGCTCGAACTTACATTTTTTGAAGCCAAAAACTCCATTCCTCGGGCAACTTGATAGGTGAAGCTCAACAGATCCAACAGAGTAAGGCCTTCGGAGGTATCGTCGGAAAGGAGGTTTTTGACTTCGGAGTCTGCAGAAAGGGAATTAACCGAGTTGGCGCTGGCAGGAAGCGGGGACACGTCACCCACGGGAGGGGCGTCCGCTGCGCTGGGCCAGCTCCCTGGTGGCTTGCTGAGGCTTGCCCAGAGAACACACCTGGAAGCATTTTCTCACGGCATTCCTAGACCTCACAGGTGAATACCTAAACCACCCAAAAATTCTGCCTTAAAACAGAAATGTGCATGCATCAACACATATAGGGTTAAAAAATTACTTTTTATACTTACGTATATATGCATCTCATACGTATCTACCGGTCTCTCTAATGAGTTCTCATACAGAATTTTTTTTATTTGCCTCTGAGATTTCTTTTTGAGACAGAGTCTCACTCTGTTGCCCGGGCTAGAGTGCCGTGGCGTCAGCCTAGCTCACAGCGACCTCTAACTCCTGGGCTCAAGCCATCCTCCTGCCTCAGCCTCCTGAGTGGCTGGGACTACAGGCGTGCGCCACCGTGCCCGGCTAATTTTTTCTATATATTTTTAATTGGCCAATTAATTTCTATTTTTTTTTTTAGTAGAGACAGGGTCTCGCTCTTGCTCAGGCTGGTTTTGAACTCCTAACCTTGAGCGATCCTCCTGCCTCGGCCTCCCAAGAGAGCTAGGATTGCAGACGTGAGCCACCGCACCCGGCCTGAAATTTCCTTTTTAAATCACAGTTAGCAAATCGCACCTCTGCCACCTTTAAAACACACATACCCAGACACAGACACTAATATCTTCCATGATGACATACGCAACGGCCCTCTGAAAAAGCAGCTTCTAGCATTTGCTTTACTTTCTTCTTTAAAGCCACCTTCACAGTACTTAGCTTACCACTTGTCAATAAACTCCACCACCAATCAGATGTGGTGGCAATCAAAAATCAGTGCCAATGGCCTTGCACTGAATTCCTTGGTTTGTACCTAATCTGCTTCCCCTAGTTAGTCCCATCTGGAAGGGCCCCAGAATTTTCGAGGAAGAAGGAAGTGTAGGCCAGCAGTTCCCAGGCGAGTGAAGAGTAGCTCTAGCCATTCACATTTTTCCAGCCGGCTCCAGGAAGGCCAGAAAGAGCTGTGTGACTGCCAGCAGGGCCTGGCCCCGAGCACGACTGAGATTCCTCTGACGTCTGATGCCAGGTCCACCAGCCCAGCCTGGAGAGCGACGTGAACTATTTTTAACACTACGCAAGTCGGGAGAGGAAGCACTGGTTCCGATAAGTCTCACTGGCTAATCTTTAAAAAGAGCCTGGAAGTTCACCCATTTGGCAATGAGAAGTGAATGGAACTTGGAACCACAGGAATGGAAAATATTATTATGTACCGAGCTTTGCAAAACAAGCACATTCTCTTTTTTTAATGCGTTGTGCCTTTCACTTAAGAACCCTGAAAGCATTCAGAGCGCCTTAGTTGAGTTTCAAAACAATTTCCACGGCAGCTCAACACCTTTTTTTGCATGGACCGCCAACAGGAGGGCTCAGACGTAAGAAGACAAGATCACAGGACGAGCAAATGTCAAGCCTCCCAATGCCAAGTCTGCGCGACTAGACCAGAGCCCCGGAGAGGCCACCTGAGCAGATGTGAGGTGGCCCATCTGGTGTGGGCCTCAGCGAGGCTCCCTGGGGTTTATGAATCAATTCGACCCTGCCACACACTTCTCTGCTTGGAAAACAGACTGATCCGCCTTCAAGAAAACATCCCATAGAGACCCTTGTCAGAAAACGTAACCTCAAATTGTCCACTCTGCGGTTCCTATCGCAAATTAGATGTTAGGAAAACTAAAAGCAAGAGTTCCTGAACTCACAGATATCAGAGACTTATAAAACTTAAGAAGAAAACCAGTATGAGAAACCAACATAAGACTATCAACTTTTAATTTTGCCACGTAAGGGCATTGAAAACAAAAATCAATGATCACTATACTTTCATTTAAAAAAAAAAAAAATCATGTTAGCAACAAAAAAAAAAAAGGAAGGACATTCTATCCCAAAAAGTAATTCTTTAAAATGATTACGTTTAGGCCAGGAGTGGTGGCTCACGCCTGTAATCCTAGCACTCTGGGAGGCCGAGGCGGGCCGATTGCTCGAGGTCAGGAGTTCAAAACCAGCCTGAGCAAGAGCGAGACCCCGTCTCTACTAAAAATAGAAAGAAATTAATTGGCCAACTAATATACATATAGAAAAAATGAGCCGAGCATGGTGGCGCATGCCTGTAGTCCCAGCTACTCGGGAGGCTGAGGCAGGAGGATCGCTTGAGCCCAGGAGTTGGAGGTTGCTGTGAGCTAGGCTGACGCCACGGCACTCACTCTAGCCTGGGCAACAGAGTGAGACTCTGTCTCAAAATAAATAAATAAATAAATAAATAAAAGGATTACATTTAAAGTTCGAAAAAAATCATTCCATTGTCTTTATTGTTTTCAATTCACAGACCACGAGCCGGTGAAAACATGTCACAGACCCGGTTGTGCAGACGGACATTTAGGGACCACACAGGCTGCCGGGTCTGCTTATCAGCCCCGCTCACCTTCCTCTGAATATTTTAAGCAGGTGTCCTCAAACTACGGCCCGCCGAGGACATTGATCCGGCCCTCCGGGTGTTTTTGCCGCCGCTGCCTGTCCCGCTTGGCAGCCGACTCGTCCGGGGCCCGCAGTGCGCATGCGTGGAATCTGTGCCGCCCTCTCCCACGGTCTGGGGGACGGTGACCTGGGCCCCCCTGTTTACCAAGTTTGAGGAGCCCTGGTTTTAAGTGTCGTGTGAAGCCACTACAAGAGCACAATGCCCAGAGTGAGAACAGACACTCTTACCTAACACGGATTTCTTCTTATATGAGGCTGGGCGGTCATACGGCGATCTCTGGATGTCGGAATACTTGGACACCTCTTTCCTTTCCAGCATGGGGACGTACTGTGTCGTGTCGGCCTGCTTCATGTCCATGTAATCACCACTGTTTTCAAAGGATAAAATAACATAGCTGCAAAAAAAAACAGAAAAAGAGACCTTGCATTTTAGCAAAGCCTGGTTTAAAAAAAAAAAAAAAAAAAAAAAAAAGAGACCTTGCCCAGGCCGCCCCTCTGCAGTGGTCATCCAACATTCAGTGGATGACGATTTGGGGCGTCCACAAGGTGCCAGGCACCATGGCAGGGGTGGGGGCTGCAGGGCGAGCCACAGCAGAGCCAAGCCGCCCCCTCCCAGGGCGGCGGTCCAGTTGGGGAGGACGAGCACCGATCAAATAACTTCCAAAACTCAGATGTGCTGTGAAGGAAAGTTTTGGTAGCACAGAAGGACAATGACTCACTCTGGGAGTGGAGGAGGCATGTTTCTGAAGAGGCAGAGTGAATCCCATTCACAAAGCTGGGACTGAGCCTCCCTCAATGCAATGGGGGGGCTACTTGGTATGGTCCCCGGCACGTGTAAAGGACTCCCCAAATGTTGGCCGTGATGATTAGTATTTATTTGTTTCTAGCATCAGCCTCTGCTCATCTTCTGCTAGAGCACAGATACCCTGAAGAGCCACGTCTAAGACAGTGGGGCTATGTTTCCATAGACTCATAAAACTTTCCAAGTCTATTACGTTTAAAGTTTGAAAAGTACATTACATTAAGTCTGTCATTATTCCTTCCGCTTTTCAACTCATAAGCCATGAACCTGGGCCGTGGGGGTCATGGGGCTTGGGCAGACAATTCCTGCTACCCAATAAATATAGCACCTATTTGGTGCCCATCAGGTAATTTATATTTTATTTTATTTTATTTTATTTTTTGAGACAGAGTCTCACTCTGTTGCCCAAGCTAGAGTGAGTGCCCTGGTGTCAGCCTAGCTCACAGCAACCTCAGACTCCTGGGCTCAAGCGATCCTCCTGCCTCAGCCTCCCAAGTAGCTGGGACTACAGGCATGCGCCACCATGCCCGGCTAATTTTTTCTATATATTTTTTGCTGGCCAATTAATTTCTTTCTATTTTTTTAGTAAAGACGGGGTCTCACTCTTGGTCAGGCTGGTTTCGAACTCCTGACCTTGAGCGATCCTCCTGCCTCAGCCTCCCGGAGTGCTAGGATTACAGGCGTGGGCCACCTCGCCCGGCCCCATCAAGCAATTTAATACGAAGCAAATTCATGTTACTTTCCGATCTTAACAAAAGTTTGTATCTACGGAGCTCTCTACAGCCATGGGTACGCTGCTGCGGTGAGAATGACTACCGTGAGCTTGACTTATTGGTCCAGGCGTGGCCAGGACGAGTATCTGAAGCTCGGAGGTGGGCAGGCAGTTTCGTACAAGGTGCAGGTCTTCCCACCTGCGAGGCTCGTAAGACCACGGTACGTGGCCATGTCTCTCTCTGCACCCACCTGCGTGTGCTTTCATCAGCGGGGTTCAATCCAAAGATGTCCAGCTCCTTCTTTGGCTTCTCGGGGTGGCGGCTCAGGAAGCTGTCCCTATTCTTATGCAGATAGTTGACCAGGTCTCCATAGAAGCAGTACTCAGTGATGATATAAATGGGACCTGTGGTGACCGAAACCGGCAGGAGACGGGTGTGAAAATGAAGAACAGAAAAGTCATGACTTGCTCTGTTCGGACCGGCAAGAGATGTTGCTCGAAAGCAATATGAGCTTCCATCAATTCAATGCGATGGAGCAAGTCAACTGCATTCGAGGGACTTCTACTCTCTGGCATGTTTGGGGGTGCAAAGAGGAGGATCGAAACCTAATTCAGCAGTTTTCACAACCACGAGTGTTCAATGAAAACCCCTACCCCAGCTCCGGGGCAGGAAGGTTACCTGACTTGGTGCATGCTCCCAGCAAGTTCACAATGTTCAGATGTGGGCCCAGGTGGGTCATTATCTTCAGTTCAGACATGAGAGCTTGTTTCTCACTGGATCTGGCCGTGGCTGTTGAAGAAATAAATCACTTAGTTCCACTGGGGTGCCCTCTTCCCACTCTTAGAATACGCCAAGGACAGGACTGTGGTCCTGTGACTGGATATCAAAAATTCTATTTCCCAAGATAGTGACTCAGTCTCGACTCCAGTCACTAACTAATCCCTAGTCTTTCAGGTCAAAAGAAGTCGCTGGAAATAATAATTTTTGATGTCCCAACACGTGGGCAACAGGAGCAATGTAAATAAACCTAATTGATGCAACAGTCTAAATGCACATGAAATCTGGAGTCAAGGTCAGGCGCGGTGGCTCACGCCTGTCATCCTAGCACTCTGGGAGGCCGAGACAGGATGATCGTTTAAGGTCAGGAGTTCGAGACCAGCCTGAGCAAGATCGAGACCCCGTCTCTACTAAAAATAGAAAGAAATTAATTGGCCAACTAAAAATACATAGAAAAAATTATCCTGGCATGGTAGTACATGCCTGTAGTCCCAGCTACTCAGGAGGCTGAGGCAGGAGGATCGCTTGAGCCCAGGAGTTGGAGGTTGCTGTGAGCTAGGCTGATGCCACGGCACTCTAGCCTGGGCAACAGAGTAAAACTCTGTCTCAAAAAAACAAAAAAGAAGACCTAGGGTTGAAAGAACCAAGACTCAGTCCTAAACTTATTATTTACTAGCTGTGTGATTCTGAGCGATTCCCTTTTAATACCTCCGTGTTCAAAACTCCCAGGGAGGGGCACTTACGTTTCAGCATCTTCACGGCGACTTTCATGACAGGCTGGGACCGGCTTAACCCATAGGCTGTTCCTTCGACCACTTTCCCAAATGCCCCAGATCCCAGGACGCGACCTGTAGACAACCAGAACCGTGAACGCAGGCAGACTCCAGGCCTCTCCTCGACTCGGTTCCCCGCGGCCAGGCCAGCTGTCGGTGGGTGCACAGCTGGGGGGTGTTTTTCAGTACTGGGTAAGCATGATGACTCCTCCAAGTCATGTCACATCAAGATCAGAATGGAGCCCACAAGGGAAGGAAATTAGCGTAATTGCTTTAGCGAAATAACATTTGCAAGGGAAAGGAAAACACAGACGGGGAGAGAGGAGGGCGCAGCCGTCCCTGGTGGGAACGCCCTGTCTCCCAGCTCTGTGCTGGGCCCAACTCTGGCCTCCTCTGCACCTGCTGTCTACACCCCTTGCCCAAACCCCCGGGTCCTCTACCCTTCTGTTTTTCACGTGCAAACAGGGCCATCTTTTGCATCAACAAATCCTTAAAAAAAAAAAAATTAGAAAAAAAAATCCTTAACCACTGGAAATATTTCAGTATTCCAAATATCACTGATTCCAGGGAGTGATTAAAGTTAAAACTTCAGGCTGGGCCGGGAGCAGTGGCTCACGCCTGTAATCCTAGCACTCCGGGAGGCCGAGGCGGGAGTATCGCTCAAGGTCAGGAGTTCGAGACCAGCCTGAGCAAGAGCGAGACCCCGTCTCTACTAGAAATAGAAAGAAGTTAATTGGCCAACTAAAAATATATAGAAAAATAAAATTAGCCGGGCATGATGGCGTGTGCATGTAGTCCCAGCTATTCGGGAGGCTGAGGCAGGAGGATCGCTTGAGCCCAGGAGTTGGAGGTTGCTGTGAGCTAGGCTGATGCCACGGCACTCTAGCCCGGGCAACACAGTGAGACTTTGACTCAAAAAACTTCAGTCTGGACTCATGGCTATCTATGGTCAGGACAGTCACTACAGCAAAGACTGAACATGTCCCTAGAGCACAGCATGCTGGAGTTACAAAAAGTAATCGAAGCAGTCTTCTCTACCCTTCGAGAGTTCACTAGTAAGAGGAACCTTTCTGGAAGAGGCAGTCTCACCATGGATAGCCATGCCAGGCAAAGACTCAGCTCATAAAAGACGCCATCAGCCCACACTGCCTCTTACCGCTTGTCTGTGTTGCTGGACATTGGACCTGGCAAGGTTCTGCTCCACCAGCAACTTGGCAAGACCCAGGACACAAAGACAAAGAAATGCCTATTGGCGTATTAGGAATCATGCCCTTGTCTCCATATTTTATTACTTTTTAACCTCCCTAAGCTCCTTGTCTCTTTTTGGGGGGGAAGATGGGAAAAATATAATAAAGAAAGCTTACATATGAGAGCTTGAAATTGGGCACAGCTCGGGTGTCTTGTTTAATTTCAGTTAAGTAACTCTCTAGGAAGACCTACACTGGTCCATGTTTTGGAAGATACAGGTGGGTCATTAAAAAAACAATATCCACATTTTTCAAAGTATGTGCCATTAGATTATTCATCATGACACAACGTCTACCTACAACTTTCATTTGCCTTTGTCTTGTTTTCATTCATTCAGAATGTGATTTAAAAAAAAAAATCTCTTGGATTAAAGCTTCATATACTTGGTCTCATCCCAGGATTGAAATATTTAAAAAGCTTGTGATACGTTGGCTGGCTTATTTTTACATCTTTTGCTTTAAAATGTACTTATATTTTTATATTGCATACTCCAAATACATATATATAAAGAAGTATCCGATGCATCCTCAGAATGTACTGCATTGTGGTTGTCCTCATTCATTTCTCGCCTGTTCCTTTTTAGGCCCAGACATTCATCTCATTTTCAATTTGTGTCATTTCCAAAGCAAAGCTATTTTGGTGAGTATATTTGCCAGGCCTCTTCGCATTCGCTTCTCCCTTTGTAAAGTTTTCTTTAACCATGATTTGTTATGGAATGAGATGTTTTCAAAAAAAAAAAAAATCATTGCAGTGATCTAGTTAACTGATTGTCAAGATGGAAATATATTTCCGAAAGCAGGTGTCTGTTGCCTAGCGCTTGCTAAGCACAAGCTCAGGTCCCTTCTCCTGCCAGGGGCCTGTACGGGGTGAAGCTGTGTGTGCAAGGGAGAAGGGGGTCTCGGGGGACCCACCCCCCCCCAGGCACTTACCGAGCACGAGTCCATCTCTTGGAAACTCCCATCTGGAATCGTAAGGCAGCTGCATGGGATCCACGTAGATGTATTCGTGTCCGTCCGGGCTGATCGACTCGATGACCCTCCAGCGAATTTCATACCTTGGTTTCTACAAGTGACCAGGACAGGCAACTGGTGAATGACCAAAGTCCCAATGCACCAAAGCCCCGCTACCACAGCCAAGCGGACACAGTAGCGTCCAAGAACATCCATTCAACATACAATCACAGAGCTCTTTCTCTGTGCCAAGCCCTGAACTAGGTGGCTATTCTTCTCGCTCTTATTGGCGTCAAAGACTTTTTTAGTTCTTCGGGGAAATATCTACCTGTTTCCAAATGACAACCAGGACAATAAGGGAGATGATCACAATCACCAACAGCACCAGCACCGCCGCTGCCACCGTGAGTTCCGAACGCAGGGCTGGGGACAAGAGAGAGGAACAGTGAAAGATTTCCTAACGGACATGCAGGCGGGCGGGAAGGTGGGGATGCCTGGGCCGGGGACCTCTCACTGCTGCTGGGGAGTGAGGCTGCCTAGCTCTCCCCTGGGGACAGGCAATACCATCTCTCAAACACCTGCACCCAGGACACTATGCCCTTTCTTCTCTGAGATGAGAGAGGAACACGATTCCATCAGGGGAGCTCAACGCTTTCTCCAACAGTAACCTTTCGGACAGAGTTTGAACAGGCACAATAAAGATCCCTCAATGGGACTGAGAGCCACTATACATCTAGAAACTTCTACTTCTACAAAGTTCATTTTGAAAGGTCGTATTTTGCTCGTATTGCTTTTGGCTTCATTGATTTGTAAGGAGCGGATGAGATGGACAATCCTCCTTCCGCACCTCCCTCCCCAATCGCAGGCGCTCAGACCAAGTACTGTATTTCCCCTAAAATAAGACAGGGTCTTATATTTATTCCTCCTCAAGAAGACCCCCTAGGGCTTATTTTCAGGGCATGTGTTATTTTTTTTAAGTACGGTACAGCCATCTCCATTGATTCAAATAGAGTGAAGTCGTCTTCTTCTGGAACATCATCCTCACTCTCCAGACCCCGAATCCCATCCTGAATGTCTTGCGACTCTATTTCCTTTAGAACCACTGGCCCCGATCTCTCCTGTGGAGCACTAGAGCTCTCACGGGGCGGATGAGAAGGGCTGCTTGTGTCCTTTCCCGCTCCGCGACGACACGCATGGGTTGTGCAGATGCGCTGCGCAGCCACGCCCGTCACTAGGGCTGATTCATAGACACGCCCATCACTAGGGCTGATTTTCATAGCCACGCCCATCAGTAGGGCTGATTCATAGCTACGCCCATCACTAGGGCTGATTTTCATAGCCACGCCCATCACTAGGGCTGATTTTCATAGCCACGCCCATCACTAGGGCTGCTTTCCATAGCCACGCCCGTCACTAGGGCTGATTTTCGGGGTGGGGCTGCTACCGGGCACAAATACTTAGAAATTCTGCTGCAGCTTATTTTATGCGTAGGGTTTATTTTCAGGGAAACACGATAAGACTGAGTAGCTGTGTTATTAGGCGTGCACAAGGTCGAGGGGCCTCTGCGAGATGCGGTTTGGGGTCTGAACTGGAAAGAAAGGCCCAGGTGCCTTTCAGGGCATTCCCAGCTGAGTGTCTGCCTTGGGGGCTTCATTCGTACAAGACCCTCCGTGGGATTCCAAGTCCTGCCTCAGGGAGACAGGGCCCAGCTCCTCAGGTGTCTCCACGCTGGGCAACTCACTGGGCGCCACCAGCTTCAGCTCTCGGTTCTCAGCGCCGAGGGGGTTCTTGGCCAGGCAGCGAACTGCGATGGTCTCCTCCACGTTGCCGAACGTCACCCGGCCCTCCACGGTGCTCCTGCCCCGGGGCTGCAGCTCCGTGTGGATGTTTGACACGTTGCTGGCCAACATGGTCCAGGAAGTTTCGTTATTACACCTAAAGGGGAAAAAAAGAGCCTAAGGACAGGGCCAGTGACTGACAGTCACGCAGGCAAGTGGAGCAACGGGAACAGGCTGAGACGGCTTCAAGGGGTGCTGACCCCTGCGACATTTGGGGGTGCTACACCCCGACTGTCGCATTTCCCGTGCAGATTTAACATGAGAACCTGTTTGCGCATGCTCAGGCGGGAATAACTGGCTCTCGGATAACCGATTAGGAAGGAGGCAGAGGGAAACACGTTTGACAAAATATGATGGCCCTTCCCCGGCCTGGAACCTACGAGCAAACCGAATGGCTACACTTCAACCAGGTTTGAGGATCCCAATTTTCCACCCCTTCCTGGGGTGGCCCGGCGCCCACCCTCCCCTCTCACCGCCCACACTGGAGAGAGCCCCCGACGGTCACCAGGGTTGGTGACAGCCATCCTCTGGACCTCGAGGTAAGGCCTAGATTCCAGCTCCGGCCTGGGATCTACCAAAGCTCTGGCCAACATCCAGGTCCACCCCCGCCAGCCCCAGGAGAGGGCAAGTCTAGAAGTCTCAGCCTTCAGGAAGAAACCGTAGAACCTTCTGGACACAACCATCGCCATGGGTGGAAGAGTGAACTAGTGTAGCCCATGTGGCCATTCAGAAAGTTGTGGAATCGGGGAAGGAAGGAGGAGCTGGAGACTTAACGCCCCCTAAACCCGGGTGCAGGAGGGCGTGAGTGGTCACCCGGCACTATTGTCATTTACGTCCACGTGCCGGGCCAGCCACCAAAGTTCACCAGATTAGGAACATGAGGGAAAAACGTGGGCCAGGGTAGCAAACATTTTCTTAGCATAGTGGTTCTTTTTTTTTTTAACTTTTTTCTGTGGTTTTTTTTTTTTTTTTTTTTAGTTGTCCAATTAATTTCTTTGCAATTTTAGTAGAGACGGGGTCTCGCGCTTGCTCAGGCTGGTTTCGAACTCCTGACCTCGAGCGATCCTCCCGCCTCGGCCTCCCAGAGTGCTAGGATCACAGGCGTGAGCCACCTCGCCCGGCCAGGATAGTGGTTCTTAAAATTCATCTTTTTTCAGATGACAGCCCCCTTTGAGAGTCTGAAGACAGCCAGAGACCTCCTCCCCAGCGACTCACGGGCACCCATGCACGCCCCACGCCGCGGCCCCTGTTCGGAACCCTATCTCGTCATCTGTAAGCAGCGTGGGCCTCAGGCCAAATACGACTCACAGATACCCAAAAAAGGTCAACAGAAGAAGAAATGAAATGCATCTGTGGCCCTGTGTGCCAAGGGCCAGGCATTCCGACCACAGAAGAAGCAGCAGCAACATCTAGTTCCCGTACTTCTTGATATGCCTGCAGATCATCCACTCGATGTCGGGCAGGGGCGTGCCTTCGGCCGTGCACCGCACCGTCTGCGCCCCCGAGGGGCCGTGGTGGTCATCGATCAAGTCCAGGATGGAGGAGGGCACTGCAAAAAGTGGACAGGGGTCAGACCTGAAGAGTCCGTGTCCCAGATCTTGCAGACGCAGAGGGACATGCACTCAGAACCTGCCCACGTGGCACTGGGGTCACCCTGGAGGAGCTGAAACCAGGTGCACCAGTGCCACCCCCGTGTAGACAGACCCACTCGGTCAAGAGCGTTTTCGAGGTTTTGGTGTTTCGGGGATTTATGCCTGCGGGGTTTTAAATCGGGAGTGAAGAAAGCGAAAAGTTCCTGCGGTTATACGGCTTGAAAGGCAAAGAGGCTCTTAAAATTATGTCATAGCTTAGGATGCGACTGATGGATCCCACTGAAGTATAATCTAAAGCAGCATTCACCAAAGGGCAACTGTGGGATATTAATAGATTTTTTTTTATTTTTATTTCTTTTTTTATTGAGACAGAGTCTCACTGTGTTTCCCAGGCTAGAGTGCCGTGGCATCAGCCTAGCTCACAGCAACC